>CAUYQU010071412.1:0-13051 GCA_963574635.1 Cheracebus regulus | reverse complement strand
GGGAAATAGGGGAGGGACAGTGGGGGGTGGGGAGTTGGGGGGAGATAGCATGGGGAGAAATGCCAGATATAGGTGAAGGGGAGGAAGGCAACAAATTACACTGCCACATGTGTACCTATGCAACAATATTGTATGTTCTTCACACGTACCCCAAAACCTAAAATGCAATAAAAAAAAATAAATATAAAATAAAATAAAATAAAATAAAAGAATAAAATAATCTAACTTTCTGAGAATTCCAGCTACATTTACTATAAAATTGCATCAGAATTTCTAAGGTAATTATAAGGTGATTTTTACAATATTTGTGTGGCTGCTTTTGAAATACAGAAGAGACAAAGAATTATACTACTTGCATGTCATAATACTTACAGTATTAAGTAAGGTATCATATACAGCATTCACAAATTTAGCATTAATCCCAGAGTCTTCAATGGTATTAAATGAGGCAGTGGCATCTTTCTGCAAATTCAATTTAAGATTTAAGTATATTCAACATTTTAAAGACTATTCTTAGTAATATTTGAACCATACTATTCCTTCATAATTTCTACTATTTTTTAGTCTGATAATTAAAGAGAACTGTTAGGCAACATTTCTGAAAATAAAAAGAAATGTACAAAGATTATTTTAATAACTTTCTTTTTTAAAACTGAAAGAATGGAGTTAAACATTAACATTAGAGCAAGTAAAAACAGTATTTAAGGGCTGGATGCGGTGGCTTATACCTGTAATCCAAGCACTTTGGGAGGCCAAGGTGGGAGGATCACCTGAGACCAGGAGTTCGAGACCAGCCTGGCCAACATGGTGAAACCCCATTTCTACTACAAATAGAAAAATTAGCCGAGTGTGGTGGTAGGCACCTGCAATCCCAGATGCTCAGGAGGCTGAGGCATGAGAATTGCTTGATCCTGGGAGGTGGAGGTTGCAGTGTGCCGAGAGTGCGCCACTGCATTCTAGCCTGGGCAACAGAATGAGACTCCATCTCAAAACAAAACAAAAAACCCTCCTAAAAAAAACCCATGTATTTATATAATATTTGTAACATTACATAATTGTATCTACTGTATAATTTCTGAAATCAATATATATGCATGTTTAAATCAACACTGAGTAGAAAATGAGGTAAATTTATTGTATCATTTTTGGAAAATTGAAAACTAAAAGTGAAATGAAAAATGCATTTTATGTGTAATTACCTTAAATGCAGCATTTAATTCTGGGAAAGAATCAAATGCTGTTAGATAAAAATCATGTACTGCTTTCCAATCTCCTGATGACTTAACTTTTTCTACATCTTCCCTAAAATGAAAACATACATTAACCATATTTATATATAGACATATTCAGATAAATTAGCATTACTTTTTAATAAGTGTCACAAAACATGCAATACAAAATACTGAAACCAAATAAAGAAATATGTCCCAGTTAGTTAATATAGTTTATGGATTTATAATTCTTAATTGGGTTAAGATACTAATCCAGCTTCAACTTTCTCATTTATTTTTTTAAAAAAGATAATTCTTAACAAGTCTCTTTTCAATGATCACTCTTTCATTCCCTTCATAGCTAAACTTCTGGAGACTTTGTTTACATTTCATCTTTATCATTCCCACTTAGTCCTCAAATATGCATTTGGATTGTTTTGAATGGTGACATAACTTTATAGTATGTGTCACATCATAAAGGAACTCTTATTTTTAAAAATGGTAACAGTCTATTATTTAATTGCCACTTTTATCTCTTTTTGCCTGTTTTGATTCATAGACTCTTACTTAGTGTTTTCTTTATGCTGCTGCAGCCTACCTAACTCTTACCTGTTATTCCTGCATTTATTTTCTTTCACCTTCAACTTGAGACATCTAGTCTTTTGAATCTCTACTCTTGGCTAATACCTTATAATGATCCTAAAGTTAAATTAATTTATCAAATAAAGACATTAAATTATATAAAGTGCTGACATGCAGATGACTATACATTCACATAGTAAGTTGAAGCTTACTGAAAGTCTTTCATAGTTTTGGGCTGGAGAGGAAGAATAGGTTCTGGAAGGGCTGGGGCCTTCACTTCGGATGATGATGCATCCATAGAGATTCGCTGTTTTTGTCTAACATCAATGCTAATTGGTGCTTGGTCTCTCACTGTGAAGTATAAAAACACATTCAAAATAATGAATCATTAAACTTTTCCAAATTATAAAACACAAGATTAATTGAACATGAACAGAACACAAATGAATTATTTTGTATTACATTCACTTTGAGATTAAAGAAAAGCCAACCATAGTGAAGGGCACTTACTGGAGGGCTAATTCGCCCACTCCCCGACTTCATTCACAACACATATTAGGCTGTATCTTACATTGATGTGTATAGTTAATATAGAGCTTCTTCCCTTTTTCCCTTCCCCCTCAAAATTGTCTGTCAATGTAATTTAGCATTTCTTTCTTCTCCTCTCTTCCCAAAAGTCACCTTTCAGGAATTATTTCAATGAGGCTCAATGTTTTTAATGTTTATTAGCTTTTTGAATACAGTCACTATTATTGTAAGTCACACATTATTTAATGATGAAGATACATTCTGAGAAACATGCCAGTAGGTGATTTTGTCACTGTGTGAACATCATACGATGTGCTTACACAAACCTAGATGGTATAGCCTACTATATACCGAGGCTATATGGTATAGCCTATTGCTCCCAGGCTACATATCTGTATAGCATTTTACTGTACTTAATACTGTAGGCAACTGTAATATAATGATAAGCATTTGTTTATTTAAACATATGTAAACACAGAAAAGGCATGGTTAAAATATTGTATTATAATCTAGGGGACCACTGTCATACTTGTAGTCTATCCTTGACTGAAACATCATGACGGTATATGTACTTATGTCCTCTGTAAGTCTTATAATTTTGATTTCTGAAAAGTATTTGATACATTATTAGATTATTCTGTTTATATAATTTTGTCATTTCAAGAATGTTATATGAAAGAAATCACACCTATGTAACCTTTTCATATTGGTTTTGTTTTACTCAGCATAATTTTCTGGAGATTTATCCAAGTTGTTGCACATACAGATCATTCATTCCTTTTTCTTGCTTAATAGTATTTCACCATATGGGTGTACCACGGCTTATTTAACTATTCAACCATTGAAGGACATCTGTTTTTAGGTTATTGTAAATAAAGCTGCTAGAAACATTTGTGTAGAGGTAATTGGGTGAAACAAGTCTTCCTTTCTTTGAGGTAAATGTATGGCAGTTACATGTTTAGTTTTTAAACAGACTGCCAAACTTGTTTTCCAGAGTGGTTGTACCATTTTACATTCCTACCAGCAATATATTAGTGATCCAGTTTCTCTATATCCTCACCAGCATTTGGTGTTGTCACTATTTTTTATAGTTGTGTAATATTACTGTGTGATTTTAATTTTCATTTTCCTAATGGTTAATCATGTTGAACATCTTTTAATGTGCTTAGTTTTCACCCATATATCCTCTTCAGTGAAATGTCTCTTTACATCTTTTGCCTGTGTTTAACTGGATTACTTACTTTTTTGCTGTTAAGTACTGAAAGTTCCTTATATAGTCTAGATAATAGTTCCTTGTCATATATAAGTAGTTTGCATATATTTTCTCCCACTTTGTAGCCTGTCTTCTCATCTTCTGCACAGGGTCTTTCTCAGAGCAAAACAGTTAAGCTTTGATGAAGACAAATTTATAAATTTTTCTTTTATGGATTATACTTTTGGTGTCAAGTCTTAAGAACTCTTTTCTAGACCTAGAGCCCAAAGATTGTTTACTTATGGTTTTATTTTTTTTCTAAAAGTCCAATCATTTTACATTTAAGTCAATTATCCATTTTAACTTAATATTTGTATTAAGGTGTGAGTTTTGGGTTAATGTTTATTATTTTTTGTCTATAGATATCCAATCACTCTGGTACCATTTATTAAAAAGGCTAGTTTTCCTCCACTGAATTGCTTTTGCACCGTTGTCAAATTACAACTGGGCATATTTGTGTGGGTCTATTTCTGGGCCCTCTATTCTGTTCTACCAATCCTTGTATCTCTCCCTCCACTAATATCTCAGTATGATTATTGTAGCTATATAACAAAAATCAGGTAGACTTATTCTTTTAACTCTATTCTCTTAAAGAACAGTTTTAGCCATTCTAGTTCTTCTGCCTTTCCAAGTAAATGTGAACACAATCTTATTTATATCAAAAAAAAAAAAAAAACGTATGGGAATTTTGACAGGAACTGCATGAAATTTGTGTATGAATTTGGGGAGAATTGGCATCTTTACTACAATAAGTGTTCTAATCCATGAACACAGTATGCCTTTGCACTTACTTATATCTTAATTTCTTTCATCAGCATGGTATAATTCTAAGCATACATATTCTGTAGTTTGCTAGATTTAAAACTTTTGCTTTTTAAGTCATTACAAATGATATGCATTTTTATTTTAGTGTCCACGTGTTCACTGTTAACATAATATAACTGATTTTGGGTTTATCTTGTGTTCTTCAACCTTACTGAACTCACTTATTAATTCCAGGAAGGTTTTTTTTGGGAGATTTTATGGGAGTTTTTTTTTCATAGACAGTCACGTCATCTGCAAACAGGGACAGTCTTATTTCTTATTTTCTAATCTACATTTTTAAAAATTCTTCTTGCCTTCTTGTATTGGCTAGAATTTACAGCACTGAGTTGAATAAGAGTAAGAGCAAACATACTTGTATTATTCCCACTCTTAAAAGGGAAAGCACTAAGTCTAGCCATTAAGAAAAAGGGTAAGCTTTATCAATATGAGGGCACTCCCTTTGATTCTTAGTATGTTGAATAAGAGTGCTAAGAGCAGACATCCTTGCCTTGTTCCTGACCTTAAGGTAAAAGCATTCAGTCTTTTCACAATTATAGAAAACGTTAACGGCAAGATTTTCCTAGATGCTGTTTATCAAGTAAAGGAAAATATTTCCTTATTTTTTTGGGAGTTTTAATTTTTTCATCATGAATAGGTGTTGGATTTTGTCAAATGATTTTACTGCATGGAATCATTCCCAAGCATGTTAGTATGGTGGATTACATTAATTGCCTGGAATGACCTTTCAGTCATGATGTGTAACTTTTTGTATATTGTTGAATTTTATTTGCTAATATTTTGTTAAGGATTTCTACCATCTATATTCCTGAGGGATACTGATCTGTAATTTTCTTTCTTTTATTTTTTTTTAACTATCTTTGCTTGGTTTTGTTATAAGCGTAATACTAGTTTGTAAAATAAAATAGGAAGTGTTCCCTTCTCATCTATTTTCTGGTAGAGACTGTACAAAAATGGTGTTAATTCTTTAAGCATTTGGTAGAATTCTCCTATGAAACCATCTGGATGTGAATATTCCTTTTTTAAAGTTTTAAAACTAGAAACAATTTTCTTAGTGGTTATAGAACTATTCAAATGAACGATTTCAAACTACAGCTGCAATAGCTTTTGTTTTTTGAGGAATTGGTCCATTTCATCTGAAATTTATGTGTGTAGAGTTGTCTGTAGTATTTCCTTATTATCTTTTTTGATGTTTACAGGGTCCGTTGTAGTATCTTCTATTTCATTTATGATACTGATAATCTATCTGTTTTTGTCATTCTTCCTAGAGGTTTGTCAATTTTATTGATCTTAACAAAGAACCATCTCTTTGTTTTATTAATTTTTCTCAATTTTCCTGTTTTCAGTTTCACTGATTTTACGTTTATATTTCCTCCTTCCTACTTGCTTTGGGCTGATTTTCTCTTTTTTTCCTAGGTGCATGAGCTAAAGGCTTAGATCTTTGTTTTGAAACTTCCCTCCTTTTCCAATATATGCATGACTGCCATAAATTTCCCTCTCAGCACTGCTATAGTGGTATCCCAAAGAATTTTGATATCTTTTATTATATTTTTATTTTCATTCCATCCAATCCATTTTTTAATTTCCCTTGAGACTTCATCTTTGAAATTAATTTGAATTTCCAATAATTTTGGAGATGCTCCTGTTATTTTCTGCTACTGATTTCTAATATGATTACAGTCAGAAAACATACTTTGCATTATCTCAACTCCTTAAAATTTCAGAGTTGTTTTATGGCCCAGAATATAATCAGTCCCACTGGCACTTGAAATGCCATGTGTATTCTGTTGTTGGGTAGAGCATGCTATAAATGTGGATTAGATCCTGTTGGTTGATAATGGAACTGAGTTCTTCTATATACTTATTGATTTTCTATCTAGTTCCATCAAATATATACTTAGAGTTGGAGACCTCAATACCTAATTGTGGATTTTTCTGTTTCTGCTTTCAGGTATTTTCTCCGCATCTTTTACATCTCTGCTGTTTGGTTCGTATGCACTTGAAATCACTATATATTTTGGGTGATTATCCCTTATATCATTACATAATGTTCCTCATGTGTCTCAATGAATTTAATTTGTTCTAAGTCCACTTTATCTGATACTAATATAATCATTTCTGTTTCCTTTGACTGATGTTTGCATATTTCTTCCTCTATCCATTTGCTTCCAACTTTCTTATACTGTTACATTTGAAGTGAATTTATTATAAATAGAATACAGTTGGGTCATATTTTTTGTTTACTCTGACAGTATCTTTTATTAGACTATTTACATTTAATATAATTTTTGATAAGGTAGATCTTGTCTGTGATTTTATTTTCTGTTCTCTCTGTTTATCATTTCTATTATTTTTCCTGCCTTTACATGTTAAAAATGTTTCAGAATTCTCTTTTGATTCATATGTAGTGTTTCTGAGAGGTTTCTCTAGATATTACCTTATAGATACATAATTTATCATAGGCTACTCATATCATTTTACTAGTTGGAATGAAGTATAGAAATCCTACCTCCTTTGCCTACCCCTGTTTATAATTTTCTTTTTGTGTGTGTGACAGGGTCTTGCTCTTTCACTGAGGATGGAGTGTGGTGGTGTGACCATAGCTAACTGCAGCCTCAAATGCCTGGACTCAAGTGCTCATCCCACGTCAGCCTTCTGAGTAGCTAGGACTACAGGCATGCACCAACATATCTAATTTTTAATTTTTTTGTAGAGACAGAGCCTCGCTATGTTCCCCAGGCTGGTCTCAAACTCTTGTACTCAAGCCATCCTCCTGTCTCGACCTCCCAAAGCACTGGGATTACAGGTGTAAGTTGCTGCACTCAGTCATAATTTTCGTTAAGTATTTCCTTTACATACATTTAGAACCACACCAGTGTTACAATTTTTGTTTAAACTACCAAATATAATTTAGAAAACAATAGAGGAGAAGGAAAGTCTACTGTATTTATCCATACTTTTATCACTTTCTTTCCTCTTTCCTGATATCTCAAGGTTCCTTCTTTATTTGTTTCCTGTTTACAGAACTTCTTTATTCTTTTAGAGTAAATCTAATGGCAACAAATTCTTAGTTTTTCTTCATCTGAAAATGTCTTGATACCCTTCCATTTCTGAAAAATATTTTCATCAGGTATAGGACTCTGCATTGATAGTCCTTTTAGCATTTGAAAAAATCCAGTAGCATATCCTTCTGGTGGCCTCCATGGATACTGAAGAGAAATCCGTTATTTAAATGGTTTTTTTGAGGGGCTGCATCTGGTGAGGGCCTTTTTGCTAATAGGGACTCTACAGAGTCCTGAGGTGGTGCAGGGCATCACATGGTAAGGGGTCTGAGTGTACTAGCTCATAGCTGTCTTTCTCTTTTTATAAAGCCATGTCTTATTCCCATGATAACCCATGATTCCATGAACGCATGAATGAATTAATCTATTCATAACAGCAGAGCCCTCATGATCCAATTACCTCTTAAAGGTCCCACTTCTCGACACTGCTACGCTGGGGATTACATTTCAACATGAATTTTGGTGGGGGCAAATACTCAAACTACAGCATTCTCTTTAATGTGCAAATTTTTCCTGGCTGCTTTCAACATCTTTTTGTTGGTCTTCAGTTTTGACAGGTTTAATTATGATGTTTCTTGCTGTGGATTTCTTCTGAATGAAGTTTGTTTCGCTTCTTGAATCTGCAGGCTTATGTCTTTCACCAAATGTAGGAAATGTTCAGTAATTATTGGGTTATGCTTTCAGCCCTACTGTCTTTTCCTCTCATTCTGGGACTCTGATAATAGGAATGTAACACCTATTGTTATAGTATCAGAGGTCCCTGAGACTCTGTTGATATTTCGTCTATTTTCTATTGTTAAAACTGAATAATTTCTATTGTTGTCTTCCACTTCATTGATTCCTACCCTCTCCATTCTGGGGTTGAGCCCATCTACTAAGCTTTTTACTTTGATTGTAGTATTTTCTCAAGTATTAACACTTCTAAATCAACAGAACATTAATCTTACAGATTTTAAGTTCTACAGTGAAGTATATATATATAGAATTGTTATACTGTAATGTAATCAGGATATATTTTCAACTATGCAAACCCAGCCATATCAGTAGTCACAGAAGTAACATAGCTAATAAGGTCTTCCTACCTTCTTTACCTGCCCTTGTATTCAAGTATCTACTCTTGGCTCTATCATCAACATTAATAAGCAAAGATAAATTTCATTAGTGTTGGAAAATATTTTAAACTTCCCTATTAGAAGACAGCATACACACGCTAATTTTTTTATACAACAGCAATGGTTTCCAAACTCTACTGTAAATAAGAATAACCTGCAGAGCTTGGTAAAACATTAAAACAGACTATTGGGCCCTCCCTAAAGTTTGTGATTCAGTAGGTCTGGAGTGGGGCACAATAATTTGTATTTTTTTATTATTACTAAAGTTCTAAGATAAATGTGAAGAAGGTTCAGGTTTTTTACATACATATACACGTGCCATGGTGGTTTGCTACATGTATCAATGTGTCACCTACATTAAGTATTTCTCCTAATGCTATCTCTCCCTTAGCCCACTACCCCACAACAGGCCCCAGTGTGTGATGTTCCCCTCCTTGTGTCTCATTGTTCAATTCCCACTTATGAGTGAGAACATGTGGTGTTTGGTTTTCTGTTCCTGTGTTAGTTTGCTGAGAATGGTGGTTTCCAGCTTCATCCATGTCCCTGCAAAGGACATGAACCCATCCTTTCTTAAGGCTGCATAGTATTCTATGGTATATATGTGCCACATTTTCTTTATCCAGTCTATCATTGATGGGCATTTGGGTTGGTTCCAAATCTTTGCTATTGTGAACAGTGCTGCAATAAACATATGTGTGCATGCGTCTTTATAGTAGAAAGATTTCTAATCATTTGGGTATATACCCAGTAATAGGATTGCTGGGTCAAATGGTACTTTTGGCTCTAGACCTTTGAGGAATTGCCACACTGTCTTCCAGTGTAAAAGCACTCCTATATCTTCACGTCGTCTCCAGCATTTGTTGTTTCCAGACTTTTTAATGATCGCCATTCTAACTGGCATGAAATGGTATCTCATTGTGGTTTTGATTTGCATTTCTCTGATGACCAGTGATGATGATCACGTTTTCATGTTTGTTTGTCCCATAAATGCCTTCTTTTGAAAAGTATCTGTTCATATCCTCCACTCATTTTTTAATGAGGTTTCTTTTTTCTTGTAAATATGTTTAAGTTCCTTGTAGATTCTTATTAGCCCTTTGTCAGACAGATAGATTACAAAATTTTTCTCCCAATCTGCAGGATGCCTGTTCACTCTGATAATAGTTTCTTTTGCTTTGAAGAAGCTCTTTAGTTTAATTTGATCCATTTGTCTATTTTGGCTTTTGTTGCCATTGCTTTTGGTGTTTCAGTCATGAAGTCTTTGCTTATCCCTATATCCTGAATGATATTGCCTAGATTTTCTTCTAGGGTTTTTATAGTTTTATGTCTTATGTTTAAGTCTTTAATCCATCTTAATTTTTGTGAAGGTGTAAGAAAGTGGTCCAGATTCAGTTTCCTGCATTTGGCTAGCCAGTTTTCCCAACAGCATTTATTAAATAAAAAAACCTTTTCCCATAACTTGTTTTTGTCAGGTTTGTTGAAGATCAGATGGTTGTAGATGTGTGATGTTATTTCTGAGGCCTCTGTTCTCTTCCAATGGTCTATATATCTGTTTTGGTACCAGTACCATGCTGTTTTGGTTACTGCAGCCTTGTAGTATAGTCAGAAGTCAAGTAGTGTGATGCCTTCATCTTTGTTCCCTTTGCTTAGGATTGTACTGGCTATCTGGGCTACCTTTTGGTTCCATATGAAATTTAAAGTAGTTTTCTCTAATTCTGTGAAGAAAGTCAATGGTAGCTTGATGGGGATAGGATTGAATCTATAAATTACTTTGGGCAGTATGGCAATTTTCATGTTATTGATTATTCCTATCCATGAGCATGGAATGTTTTCCCATTTGTGTCCTTTCTTATTTCCTTGAGCAGTGATTTGTAGTTCTCCTTGAAGAGGTCCTTCACATCCCTTGTAAGCTGTATTCCTAAATATTTTATTCTCTTTGTAGCAATTGTGAATGGGAGTTCACTCATGATTTGGCTCTCTGTTTGTCTACTATTGGTGTATAGGAATACTTGTGATTTTTGCACATTAATTTTGTATCCTGAGACTTTGCTGAAGTTGCTTATCATGGCTAAGGAGATTCTGGGCTGAGATGACAAAGTATTCCAAATATACAATCATGTCATCTGCAAACAAAGACAATTTGACATCTTTTCTTCCTATTTGAATACCCCTTATTTCTTTCTCTTTCCTGATTGCCCTGGCTGGAACTTCCAATACTATGTTGAAACCGAGTGGTGAGAGAGGGCATCCTTGTCTTGTGCCAGTTTTCAAAGAGAATTTTTCCAGCTTTTGCCTATTCACTATGATAATGGCTGCAGGTTTGTCACAAATAGCTCTAATTGTTTTGAGAAATGTTCCATAAATACCTAGTTTATTGAGAGTTTTTAGCATGAAGGGGTGTTGAATTTTATCGAAGGTCTTATCTGCATTGAGATAATTATGTCGTTTTGTTTAATAATCATTGGTTCTGTTTATGTGATGGATTACATCTATTGATTTGTGCATGTTGAACCAGCCATGCATCCCAGGGATGGAGCCAACTTGATCATGGTGGATAAGCTTTTTGACATGGTGCTGAATTCGGTTTGCCAGTATTTTATTGAAGATTTTTGCATCAATGTTCATGAGGGATAATGGCCTGGAATTTTCTTTCTTTGTTGTGTCTCTGACAGGTTTCAGTATCAGAATGATGCTGTCCTCACAAAATGAGTTAGGGAGTAGTCCCTCTTTTTTTCTTAAGTTCCTCCTTAAGCTGATAAGCAACTTTATTGTTTGGAACAGTTTCAGAAGGAATGGTACCAGTTCCCCGTTGTGCCTCTGGTAGAATATGGCTGTCAATCTGACTGGTCCTTGGCTTTTTTTTGGTTGGTAGGGTGTGAATTACTGCTTCAATTTCAAAACTTGTTATTGGTCTATTCCGGGATTCGCTTCTCCAGGTTTAGTCTTGGGAGGGTGTACGTGTCCAGGAATGTATCCATTTCTTCTAGATTTTCTAGTATATTTGCATAGAGATATTTATAATATGCGGTGATGGTAGTTTGTATTTCTGTGAGATCACTGGTGATATCCCCTTTATCATTTGTATTATGTGTATTTGATTCTTCTCTCTTTTCTCCTTTGTCTGGTTAGCAGTCTATTTTGTTAATGTTTTAAAAAAACCAGTTCCTGGATTCATTGATTTTTTTTTGGTCTCTATCTCCTTCAGTTCTGATCTTACTTATTTCTCGTCTTCTGCTAGTTTTTAAATTTGTTTTCTCTTGCTTCTCTAGTTATTTTAATTGTGATGTTAGGGTGTTGATTTTTGATCTTTCCCACTTGCTCCTGTGGGCATTTAGTGCTATAAATTTCCTTCTAAACAATGCTTTAGCTGTGTCCCAAAGATTCCGGTATGTTGTGTCTTCATTCTCATTTGTTTCAAAAACTTATTTATTTCTGCCTTAATTTTGTTATTTACCCAGTAGTCATTCAGGAGCATGTTATTCAATTTTAGAATAAGTGTTATGTGGTGCTAAGAAGAATGTATATTCTGTGGATTTGGGGTGGAGAGTTCTGTAGATGTCTATTAAGTTTACTTGGTCCAGATCTGAGTTCAAGTCCTGGATATCCTTGTTGATTTTCTGTCTCGTTGATCTGTCTAATACTGACAGTGGAGTGTTAAAGTCTCCCACTATTATTGTGTGGGAGTCTAAGTCTCTTTGTAGGTTGTTAAGAACTTGCTTTATGTATCTGGGTGCTCCAGTATTGGGTGCATATATATTTAGGACACTTAGCTCTTCTTGTTGCATTGATCCTTTTACCATTATGTAATGCTCTTATCTCTTTTTATCGTTGTTGGTTTAAAGTCCGTTTTATCAGAGACTAGGATTGCACTCCCTGCTCTTTTTTGCTCTCCATTTGCTTGGTAAATCTTCTTTCATCCTTTTATTTTGAGTCTATGTGTGTCTCTGCATGTGACATAGGTCTCCTGAATACAGCAGACTGATGGATCTTGACTTTGTAGCCAGTTTGCCAGTCTGTCTGTGTCTTTTGATTGGTGTATTTACACTGTTTACATTTAATGTTAATATTGTTATGTGTAAATTGACATTGTGTTACTGGCTGGTTGTTTTGCCCGTTAGTTGACTCAGCTTCTTCATTGCGTCTTTGGTCTTTACCATCTGGTACATTTTTGCAGTGGCTGGTACTGGTTATTCCTTTCCATGTTTAGTGCTTCTGTCAGGAGCTCTTGTAAGGCAGGTCTAGTGGTGATGAAATATCTCTGCAATTGCTTGTCTGTAAAGGATTTTATTTCTCCTTCACTTATGAAGCTTAATTTGGCCAGATATGAAATTCTGGGTTGAAAGTTCTTTTCTTTAAAAATGTTGAATATTGGCCTCCACTCTCTTCTGACTTGTAGGGTTTCTGCCAAGAGATCTGCTGTGAGTCTGATGGGCTTCCCTTTGTGGGTGACCCAACCTTTCTCTCTGGCTGCCCTTAGCATTTTTT
>CAUYQU010071411.1:0-21270 GCA_963574635.1 Cheracebus regulus | reverse complement strand
AGACATTCTGATTTCGGGTGTTCTCAGCCTTTTTGCACTGGTTTCTTCCCATTTTTGTGGATTTATCCACCTGTCGTCTTTGTAATTGCCGACTTTCAGATTGGGTCTCTGAGTGGACGTCCAGCTTGTTGGTTATGAAGTTTTCTCATTTCTTAGTTTTCCTTTGGCGGGCGCCCCGTCCCCACAGAGCTGGGCCTTCCCAGGTTCAGCTGTGCTTGTTCTCAGTCCTCAGTGTTTCCAATTGCTGTTCTCCTTGTGGGAATGGGACCAGCGGAGCCCGACTAAAAGGGCACCGAGTCCCATATGCTCCGCACCGAGAAGCGCCGCACCTGGGCGCCAGCAAAACAGCCGTACCAGCCAAAAGAGTCGCGCTGGTGACCCGTGTGGCTCCTTCGCCGGGAATCTCCCAGTTTGTGGGCATCAAAAATTCATCTGCAATTGCGGCATCCACTCAGTCTCTGCGCTTTCACTGGGAGCTACAATCCTGAGCTGCTGCTACGTGGCCATCTTGGATCTCTCTCCATATACATCATTTTTCAATCCTCAAAATAGCTTACCACTTAGGTATTAGTATGATCATTTTACAGATAAGAAAACTGAATTAAGCATGGGTTAAAATTTTATCCACACTAATCAGCTAGTAACAGAGCCAAGATTTCAACCCAGTTTTTCTAGCTCCGAAGAGTAGCTCTTTTTTTTTTCCCCAACGGAGTTTCACTCTTGTTGCCCGGGCTGGAATGCAATGGTGCCATCTTGGCTCACTATAACCCCCACTGCCCAGGTTCAAGCAATTCTCCTGCCTCAGCCTTCCAAGTAGCTGGGATTGATTACAGACATACGCCACCAAGCCCAGCTGATTTTGTATTTTTAGTAGCGATGGGGTTTCCCCATGTTGGTCATCCTGGTCTCAAACTCCCGACCTCAGGTGATCTGCCCACCTCGGCCTCCCAAAGTGCTGGGATTACAGGCATGAGCCACTGCACCCGGCCAATAGTAGCTCTTTCAAACTTATCATGCTATAACTCACCAAATTCTAAAGTAGAAGGTCATCCTTATTTTCTCACTTTTTAGAAAGTGAACCATAAATCTCTTAAAGGAGATCTCCAGCACTGTTTGAAATACAGAACTTCGTTGGGCACAGTGGCTCATACCTATAATCCTAGCACTTTGGGAAACTGAGGTGGGCAGCTCATTTGAGGTCAAGAGTTCCAGACCAGCCTGGCCAGTATAGTGAAACTTCATATCTACTAAAACCACATAAATTAGCTGGGCATGATGGCAGGCACCTGGGATTCCAGCTACTCAGGAGACTGAGGCAGAAGAATCATTTGCACCTGGGAGGCAGAGGTTGCAGTGAGCCAAGATCACCCCACTGTACTCTAGACTGGCAGCAGAGCAAAACTATCTCAAAACAAAAACAATAAAAACAGAAATATAAAACTAGTTGAGACTTTCCACATGTCAGAGATGAAGATTACTACCCAATTCAGTATTCTCCTCAAAATTAAAATTGTCACTGTACATTAATGTCCCATCCAATGTGAAGTATGGGAATGGTGTGGAGTTCTCTTGGGATAAGAAGGTGGCAGTGGCTGAAAACTCAAAATTAACCAGCGCCAACCTCAAGATCTGCCCTTGGTACTGAGGATCTGCCCTTCAGCTTCATGCTCTTATAGGAGATCCTTAGGAAGATGTGTGGCCAGATAAGCTACAAAGATTGCAAATATAAAAAAGGAGAAGAGAGTGGTGATCGAAGAAGTTCCTTCAAGAAAGGAATCTCATTTCTCTCCTTCTGAGAAATGAAAACCCATGGTGAAGATTAAGATTTTGCCAAACATGGGAATTTGAAGAAAGAAAGCAGTATCTGCTCCATCAAGCCTTTTGTTTGAATGAATAACCTGTTAATAAGGACAGATAATATTCATTTGTTTTATGTGAATTTGCCTGGGGAGGTAACCACAACCATAGTAATTTATAAGTTCCTAGGCTCTGATGACTGTGGCTTCTGTTCTTGGTATTACCCTCATTGGTTTTCTTTTTTTAAATATATTGATTAAATTAATCCAGGTCTTGGAATAACATATTCTGAGCAGAAATCAAAAGAGACAGAAACAGTAATAAATAATTGATGCAGCCTCTGATATGTTAAACATGTAATGTTGAAAGAAAAGTTTTCTCCTTTGACACAGAGTGAGTCTGAACATGTGTCATAACAAAAAGACCTTGCCACATTCTAAAAGTCTGAACTGTTGGGAGAAAAAGCAAAAATGAAAAAGAACAACTTTTTATGTTGATATCATGATCTTCAGCATATTCTCTGCCAAAGTTACATTCTAGGCAGTGATTTCATAAGCTGTCGCAACATTAAATTTTTATCTTTGTTCTGCAATTCAGGTACGATGAGTTAAGTAAAAAGCTAAACGAGACATCTTTGGGCCTCAGATGCTCTTCAAAAGAACATTTCAAAAGAAATTTATTTCCATTTGATTTTATAAGTATATGACAAACTTGAATGATAGGAAGACCACTATCATTCAAGTTAGGACCAAGAACTGGTCCAAGACCTGGCTTAGTCACTTTTTAATAGTTAGCATTTATTGAGAGATTACTATGTGCCAAACATTACATAAAATGCTTTACATTGATTAACAAATATAATCTTTACTCCATCTGATGAGCTACATTCTATTATTTATCCTCATTTTGATTTAAAAAAAAAATTTAAAAAAAAAAAACTAGGCCACAGAAGAATACAGAATTCACCCAAGATTGTATTACTACCAGAAACCAAACACACATAGTGTTCCTCCAGGAATTCATGCTTTTAATCAATGTCCTATAAATTGATAACATTGAGCCCTTTCCTTCCTAAGGCTCAGATAACTTGTCTCAAACATGAGGATAATAAAACCAATTCTACCTATTTCCTTTGGTTATTTTGAGGAATAAGTGAGATCATTACATGTAAAGGTCTCAATAGGCTGGGTACAATGGCTCATGCCTATAATCCCAGCACTTTGGGAAGCCGAGGCAGGAGGATCACCTGATGCCAGGAGTTCAAGACCAGCCTGGGCAACATAGTAAGACCCCCATCTCTACAAAAATTAAAATTTGAAAATTAGCCAGGCATGGTTGCAGGTGCCTATAATCCAGCTACTCAGGAGGCTGAGGCAGGAAGATTGCTTGGGCACAGGAATTTAAGGCTGCAGAGAGCTATGATCATGCCCCTGGACAACAGAGTGAGACCGTGTCCCTTAAAAAAAAAAAGTCTCAGTAAGTTGTAAATCATTGCAATCTTTAGCTTCTTTCCTAGTTTTAAGCAATGAAAACAGTATTTGTCATTGTCCTGCTATGTATAAATCTGTGCCACAGGTGGTATGGAATACCACCCTCTACTTGGTTTCATTTTTGCCATTTGGCCAGCTCTTTCTGCTTTAACCAACTGTGTTTTCTTCTCTTTATCTGCTTCCACCAACATTTTATTTATTTGTTTATTTATTTTAACTTCTATTTTAGGTTCAGTAGCATATGTGCAGACATAGGTAAGCTGCGTGTCATAGAAGTTTGACATACAGATTATTTTGTCATCCAGGTAATAAGCACAGTATCTGAGAGGTATTTTTTCTGATCCCTTCATCCTCAAGTAGGCCCCAGTATCTGCTGTTCCCCTCTTTACATCCATGTGTTCTCATCATTTAACTCTTACTTATAAATAAGAACATGCCATACTTGGTTTTCTGTTCCTGTGTTAGTTTGCTAAGGATAACAGCCTCCAGCTCTATCCATGTTCCTGCAAAGGATATGATCTTGTTCTTTTTTATGGCTGTGTAGCATTTCTTGGTGTATATGTACCACATTTTCTTTATCTAGTCTACCATCGTTGGGCATTTAGGTTGATTTCATGTCTTTGCTACTATGAATAGTGTTGTGATGAACAAATGCCTGTATGTGTCTTTATGGTAGAATGATTTATACTCCTTTAGGTATATGCCCAATAATGGGATTGCTACATTGAATGGTAATTCTGTTTCAAGTTGTTTGAGGAAACACCACACTGCTTTCCACAATGGCTGAACTAATTTACACTCCCACCAGCAGTGTATAAGCATCCCCTTTTCTTCACAGCCGCACCAGCATGTTATTTTTTGACTTTTTAATAACAGCCATTCCGACTGATGTGAGATGGTATCTTATTGTGGTTTTAATTTGCATTTCTCTAATGATTAGTAATGTTGGGCATTTTTTCATGTGTTCGTTGGCCTCATGTATGTATGTCTTCTTTTGAAAAGTGATTGTTCATGTCCTTTGCCCACTTTTTAATGGAGTTGTTTGTTTTTTGCTTGTAAATTTGCTTAAGTTACTTATAGATTCTAGATGTTAAACCTTTGTGGGATGCATAGTTTGCAAATATTTTCTCTCATTCTGTAGGTTGTCTGTTTACTCTGTTGATAGTTTGTTTTGGTTTGCAGAAGTTCTTTAGTTTAATTAGATTCAATTTGTCAATTTTTATTTTGGTTGCAATTGCTTTGTCATCTTCATTATGAAATCTTTGCCAAGTCCTATGTACAGATGATATTTCCTAGGTTATCTTCTAGGCTTTTTAAAAATTTATTTATTTATTTTTTTATTATACTTTAAGTTCTGGGATATATGTGCAGAATGTGCTGGTTACATAGGTATACATATGCCATGGTGGTTTACTGCACCCATCAATCTGTTATCTATATTAGGTATTTTTTCTAATGCTATGCCTCCCCTTGCCCCCATCCCCCGACAGATCCAGTGTGTGACGTTCCCCTCCCTGTGCCCATATGTTCTCATTGTTCAATTCCAACTTATGAGTGAGAACATGTGGTGTTTGGTTTTCTGTTCCCATGTTAGTTTGCTGAGAATGATGGTTTCCAGATTCAGCTATGTCCCTGCAAAGGACATGAACTCATTTTTATGGCTGCATAGTATTCCATGGTGTATATGTGCCATATTTTCTTGATCCAGTCTATAACTGATGGGCATTTGGGTTGGTTCCAAGTCTTTGCTATTGTGAATAGTGCTGCAATAAACATACGTGTGCATGTGCTTTTATAGTAGAATGATTCATAATTCTTTGGGTATATACCCAGGAATGGGATTGCTGGGTCAAATGGTATTTCTGATTCTAGATCCTTGAGGAATCGCCACACTCTCTGCCACAGTGGTTGAACTAATTTACACTCCCACCAACAGTGTAAAAGCATTCCTATTTCTCCACATCCTCTCCAGCATCTGTTGTTTCCTGACTTTTTAATGATTGCCATTCTAACTGTCATGAGATGGTATTTCATTGTGGTTTTGATTTGCATTTCTCTAATGACCAGTGATGATGAGCTATTTTTCATGTTTGTTGGCCACATAAATGTCTTCTTTTGAGAAGTGTCTGTTCATCTCCTTCACCCACTTTTTGATGGAGTTTTTTGTTTTTTTTTCTTGTAAATTTGTTTAAGTTCCTTTTAGATTCTGGATATCTGACAAAGGGCTTCTAGAGTTTTTATAGTTTTATTTTTTACATTTAAATCTTTAATCCATTGTGAGTTGATTTTTGTATGTGGTGTAAGGTAGTGGTTGGCCTACTGGCTAGCCATATGCAGAAGGTTTTGTATGTGGTATAAGGCAGAGGTTGACTCATTCCTAGAACCCCTTTTTTTCCATTCTCCTTCCCCCCATAGGTTGGTCTCTACCTTACACCCCATACAAGACCTTCTCCATATGGCCAGTTAGTTATCCTGCACCATTTACTGAATGGGGAATCAAGCTTGTTTTTGTCAGCTTTGTTAAAGATTAGATGGTTGGGCCAGGCGCAGTGGCTCAGGCTTATAATCCCAGCACTTTGGGAGGCTGAGGCAGGCAGATCACTAGCTCAGGAGTTTGAGAGCAGCCTGGCAGATATAGTGAAACCCAGTCTCTACTAAAAATACAAAAAATTAGTCAGGCATAGTGACAAGTGCCTGTAATCCTAGCTGCTTGGGAGGCTGAGACAGGAGAATCACTTGAACCCAGGAGGTGGAGGTTGCAGCAAGCTGAGATTGCACCACTGCCCACCAGCCCGGGCCACAGTGCAAGACTCCATCTCAAAAAAAAATTAGATGGTTGTATGTGCCATTATTTCTGGGCTCTCTATTCTGTTTCATTGATCTATGTGTCTGTTTTTGTACCAATAACATGCTGTTTTGGTTACTGTGGCCCTGCAGTGTAATTTGAAGTCAAATAACTTGATGCCTCCAATTTTGGTCCTTTTGTTTGAGATTGCCTTGGCTATTTGGGTCATTTTTTTTGGTTCCATATGAATTTTAAAATAGTCTTTCCAATTCTGTGAAGAATGTCATTGGTAGTTTGATAGGAATAGCATTGAATCTGTAAATCACTTTGGGCAGCACAGCCATTTTAATTATATTGATTCTTTCTATCCATGAGCATGGAATGTGTTTTCACTTGTTTGTCATTTCCGGTTTCTTTGGGCAGTGTTTTGTAATTCTCATTGTACAGATATTTCACCTCCCTGGTTAGCTGTATTCCTAGGTATTTTATTCTCTTTGTGGGATTGCATTTTTGATTTGTCTATCAGCTTGAATGTTATTGGTGTACAGGAATGCTACTGATTTTTGTACATTGATTTTGTATTCTGAAAATTTGCTGAAATTGTTTCTCAAATCAAGGAGGTTTGAGGCAGAAACTATGGAGTTTTCTAGATATAGAATCATGTCATTTGCAAACAAGGATAATTTGACTTCCTCTCTTACTCTTTAGATGCTCTTTGTTTATTTCTCTTCCCTGATTTCTCTGGCCAGGAATTCCAATACTATGTTGAATAGGATTGGTGAGAGAGGCAATCTTTGTCTTGTGCTTGTTTTCAAGGAGAATGCTTCCAGCTTTTGCCCATTCAGTATGATGTAAGCTGTGAGTTTGTCATAGATGGCTCTTATTGTTTTGAGGTATGTTCCTTCTATGCCTAGTTTATTGAGAATTTTCAATGGTTGAATTTTATCAAAAGCCTTTTCTGTACCTATTGAGATAATCATGTAGTCTTTGTTTTTAGTTCTGCTTATGTGGTGAGTCACATTTATTGATTCATATATGTTAAACCAATTTTGCATCCCAGAGATAAAGCCTACTTGATTATGGTGGATTCGCTTTTGATGTGCTGCTAGATCCAGTTTGCTAGTATTTTGTTGAGGATTTTTTTCATCAATGTTCATCAAGGATACTGGCCTGAAGTTTTCTTTTTTTGTTATCTCTGCCAGGTTTCAGTATTAGGATGATGCTGGCTGGCCTCATAGAATGAGTTGGGAAGGAGTCCCTCCTTAATTTTCTGAGACAGTCTCAGCTCTTCTGTATATATGTAGTAGAATTTGGCTGTGAATCTGTTTGTCCTGGACTTTTTTTCATTAGTAAGTTTTTCTTTTTACTGATTCAATTTCATTATTGGTCTGTTCAGGGATTTAATTCCTTCCTGGTTCAGTCTTGAGAGGTTATATGTGTCCAGAAACATATACATTTCTTCTAGATTTTCTAGTTTGTGTGCATAGAGGTGTACATAGTGGTCTCTGATGAATTTTTGTATTTCTGTGGGATCAGTGGTAACATACTTTGTCATTTCTAATTGTGTTTATTTAGATCTTCTCTCTTTATTGGTCTAGCTAGCAGTCTATCTTGTTATTTTTTTCAAATAATCAACTCCTATATTTATTGATTTTTTGTGTGGTTTTTCACATCTCAGACTCCTTCAGTTCAGTTCTGATTTTGGTTATTTCTGCTAGCTTTGGGGTTGGCACACTCTTCCTTCTCTACTTCTTCTAGTTGTGATGTTAGGTGGTTAATTTGAGATCTTTCTAACTTTTTGATATGGGTGTTTGGTGCTATAAACTTCCCTCTTAACACTGCCTTAGCTGCATCACAGAGATTCCTCGTGTTGTATCTTTGTTCTCATTAGTTTCAAAGAATTTTCTGGTTTCCACCTTACTTTCATTATTTATGCAAAAGTCATTCAGGAACAGGTTCTGTAATTTCCATGTATGAATTTGAGTGATTTTTAGTCTTCATTTCTATTTTTATTACACTGTGGTCTGAGAGTGGGTTTGGTATGGTTTGGGGTTTTGCATTTGCTGAGGATTTTTTTATGTCCAGTTGTGTGGTTGACTTTAGTGTATGTGCAATGTGTTGATGAGAAAAATGTATATTCTGGCATTTTGGGGTGAAGAGTTCTGTGGATGTATAATAGGTCCATTTGGTCAAGTGCTGAGTTCACATCCTGAATATCTTTGTTAATTTTCTGCCTCAGTGACCTGTCCAATACTATCCGTGGAGTGTTGAATTATTATGTGGGAAGCTTAGTCTCTTCATAGGTCTCTAAGAACTTGCTTTATGAATCTGGGTACTCCTGTGTTGGGTCCATGTATATTTAGGATAGTTAGGTCTTCTTGTTGAAAAGAGTCCTTTACCATTATATAATGGCCTTACTTATCTTTTTTTTATTATTATTTGTTTTTAGTTTAAAGTCTATCTTATCTGAAATTAGGATAGCAGCCCCTGCTGTTTTCTGTTTTTCAATTGCTTGATAGATTTTTCTCCAACCCTTTATTTTGAGCCTATGGATGTCACTGTATGTAAGATGAGTCTCTCAAAGACAGCATACAATTGGGTCTTGCTTCTTCATCCCGCTTGCCACTCTGCCTTTTAATTGAAGCCTTTAGTGCACTTACATTCAAGGTTAGTATTGATATGTGTGGATTTGATCCTATCATCATGTTGTTAGCTGGTTTTTATGCAAACTTGTTTGTGTGGTTGCTTTATAGTGTCACTGGTATATGTACTTAAGTGTGTTGTTGTATGTGTTCTTTCCTTTCCTTTTCTTTCCTTTCCAGTCTTTCCTTTCCATCTTTAGTGCTGCTTTCCATATTTAGTGCTCCTTTCGGGACCTCTTGTAAGTCAGGTCTGCTGTTAGACTGATAGAATTCCCTTGGTAGGTGATCTGCCCTTTCTTGCTAGTTTCCTTTAATATTTTTTCTTTCATTTTGACCTTAGATAATCTGATAATTATTTATCTTAGAAATAGTCTTCTTGTGTAATATGTGCAATGTCTTGCAGGGGTTCTCAGCATTTCCTGAATTTGAATGTTGACCTCTCTAGTAAAGTTGGGAAGTTTTCCTGGACAATATCCTGAAATATATTTTCCAAATTGTTTGCTTCATCCCCATCTCTTTCAGGGATGTCAATGAGTTGTAGATTTAGTCTCTTTACATAATCCCATATGTTTTGGAGATTTTGTTCATTATTTTTTATCTTTTTTTTTAAATCTATTTCAGAGAGTTCTGAGATTCTTTACTTAGTTTGATCTATTCTGCTGCTAATACTTGTGATTACAGTATGCAACTCTTGTAGTCTGTTTTTCAGCTCTGTTAGGTCCATTTGTTTCTTTTTTATAATGGCTATTTTGCTTATGCACTCCTATATCATTTTATTGTAATTCTTAGCTTCCCTGGATTGGATTTTGACCTTCTCCTGGATCTTAATGAACTTTATTTCTAACCATAATCTGAATTCTATTTCTGTCATTTCAGCCATTTCAGCCCAGTTAATGAGAAACTAGTTTGATCATTTGGAGGAAAGAAGACACTCTGGCTTTTTGAGTTGCCAGAGTTCTTGCTTTGGTTCTTTCTCATCTGTGTGGGCTGGTGGCCTTTAACTGTGGTATAAATTGTATAACAGGTCCATTTGGCCAAATGTGGTATAAACTGAATACAGCCAGTAGACTTATTTCCTGGATGTTTTCAGAGGACCAAGAATTTGTATAGAGTCTTTATTTGTAGCTGAGTTCTTGTCCTTGGTTTCACAGAGGGGTATATTAGCAAAGTATTAGCAAAGTAATGTTAGTGTATCCCAGAGCTCAACTAGTTATTAAAATTCTTGTCCTTGGTTTCACAGAGGGGTATATTAGCAAAGTATTTTTGTTGTTGAAGTTTTAGGCTGTGATTCAATAGGTGGCACTTAAGCATAATGGACAGTAGGTAGGCTCCTGCTCAGTCACGTGGCTCCTCTGTATTTTCTTGCAGTGCTCTGAAAGTGTGGGTTCCTCTCCCACTTGACTGTTGGCTACAGATCTCAGCTTGGCACTCACAGGCTGCACACTGTAGCTGTGGGGCAAAATCAGGCTTTATGTTCCCACGCCAGCTTGGAGGCAACAGGGGAGGGAACTTTAGCTGTGGTTGTGGCCGAGGGTCTTTCTCTTGTTTCTTGAAGCTCCACCCCAGAAAGATGCAGTGTAGCTACCAGTCAGTATGATCAGCCCAGGACGGGCTGGCTATGCTGTGGGCCCATGCTGGTCAGACTCTGCCTGGTGATGACACCTGGGGGAGACATACTGATCTATCCTTAGGGCAACTGCACTCTGGAGGTGTGGCCAAAACCTAAAGACCAGGGTTTTTTGCTCCTTCCCTGGTCAAAGGGCAGCAAGGGCAGTACCACTGCAGTGACAGCACCCACATTTTAAATGTTAGTGTTTCCCAAGACTCAACTAGTTATTAAAATTATATATATTTATATATATATGTGTATATATATATATATATTTTTTGACATGGGGTCTTACCTTATCACCCAGGCTAGAGTAGTAGAACAATCATGGCTCATTGCAGGCTCAACCTCCCAGGTTCAAGCTATCCTTCCACCTCAGCCTCCTGAAAAGCTGGAATCACAGATGCATACCACCACAGTTGGCTAAATTTAGTAGTAATAGTAGCAGTAGCAGTAGCAGTAGTAGACACGGGCTCTCCCTGTGTTTCCCAGGCTGGTCTCAAACTCCTGGGCTCAAGTGATCTTCCCACCTCACCCTCCCAAAGCACTGGGATTCTAAGTATGAGTCACCATGCCCTGCCTAAAATTCTGTCACTTAAATATCTCTTATTTCTTTATCTCCTTTTGCCCATTTCTACTGCCTTACCTTAGGTTCTCATATCTTTTACCTTAACCTCTTAAATGGTCTCCTAATTGGTCTTTCTCCCTCCAGTTTCACCATTTCTAAATTCAATATCCAATTTTCTAATACATACATTTTCAGTTAAGCTCCAAAGTTTCCACCTTTTGTACACAGTCTGAAGTAAAGTTTGAAAAGGACCTCTGTATTAGGCCCCTGCCTCCATGAGCACCACAGTCACAGTTCTTCCATATTCAGCCACACTCCAGCCATTCCAAATGACTTTCACGTATCCTCCAATTTTCCTCTTTGCTCTCATGCAGACTGTTCCTGCATCTGGAAATGCCTTTCCATCAGCCCCCATGCCTCATCTGTATGGGGATGTTAAACTCATACTCTTCCTTCAATACCCAACTCAAAGATATCCTCTTCTGCAAAATCTTTTCCAATCTACCAAATTCCAAACTGGCCCTTTTTTTCTGTGCTGCCACTTTCCCTAATACATAGGTTTGTTATTTAACTTTTCAAGCTATATGACAATTATTCATTAACTTGATGTGATATTGTGCACTTATGTTTTATCCTTGGATCGCTATCACTCTGTCTGGAACATAATAATATGTTACTAATAAACACTTGTTGATGGAGAAAATGGAGACACTAAATAAAGATAAATACATATAGTCACTCATCAAACATGCATTATAAAGAAGTTGTGGTTCCAAATTATCATTTTAGAAGTATCCACAAAAGACTAGTCATACATCGTTACTTTTTACTATTTATCATTTTAAAAGTGATTAAGAATATAAATCATATATTCTGGAACCCCTACTTAATAATTTAGGTTAAATCTCAGAGACTTTGAAATCTCATAGTTGAGAACTGATGGTCATCACCTCCTCTCTCCTCTGTTTGCCACTTTGAAAATGACCAGTTAACAACATTCTTTACTTTGCATGCATCTTATATTTACTTTGTTTAAAAAAAAAAAAGCCAGTAATCTGTGTGTGTGTGTGTGTGTGTGTGTGTGTGTGTGTGTGTGTGTGTGTGCGTGTGTGTTTTCTTTCCTTGAGACAGAGACTCAATCTATCACTCTATTGCCCAGGCTGGAGTACAGTGGCATGATCTCAGCACCACAACCTCTGCCTCCCAAGTACAGGCAATTCTCCTGCTTCAGCCTGCAAGTAGCTGGGTGGGACTATAGATGTGTGCCACCACACTCAGCTAATTTCTGTATTTTTTTTTTAGTACAGACAGGGTTTCACCATGATGACCAGGCTGGTCTTGAACTCCTAACTCAGCTGACCCACCCATCTTGTCCTCCCAAAGTCCTGGAATTATAGGCATGAGCCACCATGCCCAGCCCAGAAGTATGTTTATTATGACAGTTCCAGGTTATTTTGGAATTCCTGGACCAAATATACAAATCCGTTCTTTAAATAGTCCTTGGAAGTACATAGCTTCTGAGCAGATGCCAAAAGGCAGGGAGATACTTGGTATCCTTTTGGTGGGTCTTGAAAACACTGGGAACACTAATAAGTGCTAGAACTGTTGAATAGCAGAGTCACTGCTAATGGTACAAATGCACTATAAATATAAGCCTCTTTTTTGCAGGGAATGGAGAGGCTTTTATTCTCTAAAAATATCTGAAAACTAAAGCAGGATGTACATCTCAACTGTAGTATAAAGGCTTTTCTGCCCCAAACAATCTTCCCTACCTCTTAAGATCTGTTCATCCTACCATTAAAATTAGCATATTGTCTTTATAAAATCCCTGCTGAAAAGCACTTAGAAGGTTTCTCCTTTACAAAAAAAATAATTCTTATTACTGTGTTGGCTGGATATTTTGTCAGATTTTTAAAGTGAGAGCAACACCCAAGAGATAAAAGTGGTAAGAAACAAGAAGTTCGAGATAGAAAAGGAAGTCTGAAAAGGGAAGGATAAGACTTGAGGCAAAATTCTGTCTGCTTTTGACTAAGGCACGCCTTGGTTTTTACATAAACATGTGGTGATTTTAAAAACTGCATATCAAGAAACCAAAGGTATTCAACCTCAAGAGTCTTGGGTCCCAGATGATTCTCAGTTCTCTTCATCTCCAAAGAAATGCAATCTTTGTTTTGTGCTTACTTACTTCAGCAACAAAGTAATGACTCCTGAGTTAATGGTCTGCAAAAGCGTTGAAGATTAAGGCAATAGACAGAGTTTATTATTTGGCTAGGGGGGACTTCACTTATAGTGCCTTCGTGAGACCTGACTGAATGAAACCACTCTACATTTTCATTTTTAATGAAAGTGTGAGAAAGTCTGAGAAAACCAAGAACTCCACCTAAAATGTCAGAACTAGGAGGAAAATCCACAGTACCTTTTATAAAATGAAAGTTTAAGTAAAAGATTCTATTTGATAACAATATTAGAATCCATCCTGCTTCTGGCAAAGAGAACTTTACTTACTATAACAACTGTGGCTGGTCTGCTTTTTAATTTTTCCATTTCCTGCTTCCTACATTGCCACTCGTTTCTACCTCAAAGGTGATCAGTGTCCAGTGGCCTGTTCTAATGTACCTACCATTTTGAGCTTGCAATATTTCCCATTGATTTCGTGCTGTTCTTTCTGGAATCTGTTGGCTGCGGGGATCTGTTCTGCTATGGTATAGTATGTACAGGCAGTTCTGTGTTTGTCTTGTTTCTTGCTTTGCCACAGGAAAAGTATTTCATTACTGTGAGTCTTGTTTTGTTTTGTTTTGAGACAGAGTTTTGCTCTTGTTGCTCAAGCTGGAGTGCAATGGTGCAGTCTCAGCTCACTGCAACCTCTACCTCCCAGGTTCAAGTAATTCTCCTGCCTCAGCCTCCCAAGTAGCTGGGATTATAGGGACCCACCACCACACCCAGCTAATTTTTGTATTTTTTTAGTAGAGACAGTGTTTCACCATGTTGGCCAGGCTGGTCTCCAACTCCTAACCTCAGGTGATCTGCCTGCCTCAGCCTCCCAAAATGCTGTGATTACAGTTGTGAGCTGCCATGCCCAGCCTACTGTGGGTTTTTAAAGGTGATCAACTCATACAATTGGGTCTGGGGCAGGAAATAAATAAGATAGTCCTTGGAAATACACAGTAATTGGGCAAATCCCTAAAAAAAGAAAGATGCTTGATGTTATTTTGGTAGATCCTGAAAATACCCACCAAACAAGATGATCCTGGAGTATTTTCCAGTGCTAGAAAAGTAAGAAATCCTAATATAAAGATACAGGTTTACATCATGTAAAGAGACATGATGATGGGGACATAAAACCTAACTGAAAGAGTTCCCACAGCCAAAGTTGGTACAATTTGAGCAACAATGTAAAGAAATATCATGTTATAACCTGAAGTATAAAATAAATATTCATAAATCAGTAGTTATATAAACAAATGATTGAATAAATAAACGGAGGAGAAGGGACAAATCTCCCATGCAGAATTCTAAATAATTTACATAGCCTCTCCTCCCTCAAAAAGTGAAGCAGATCAGGCACAGTGGCTCATGCCTATAATCCCAGCACTTTGGGAGGCCGAGGAGGGCAGATCACCTGAGTTCGGGAGTTTGAGACCAGCCTGACCAACATGGAGAAACCCTGCCTCTACTAAAAATATAAAATTAGCCAGGCGTGGTAGCACATGCCTGTAATCCCAGCTACTAGGGAGGCTGAGACAGAAGAATCACTTGAACCTGGAAGGGGAAGTTTGCAGTGAGCCAAGATTGTGCCATTGCACTTCAGCCTGGGCAAAAAGAGTGAAACTCTGTCTCAAAAAAAAGAAAAAAAAAAAAAACATGAGGCATGATCCCCCATTCCCTAAGTGGGATCTGAGCATCGTGACTTCCTTCCTAAGAATACAATTATAGAAAGGGGGAGAGAAGGAGAACTTTACAGTAGAGAAACCTGGCAGACACTACCTCAGCAAGGTGATCAAGGTCAGCACCAACAGTGCTAAGTCATGTTGTTTGGAGGCAACCTTAATATGATATGGTGAAAACAGCGCTTTACCTCTGTGGTCTTCCTCCTGAAAACATACAACCCCAATCTAATCATGGGGAAAATGTCAGACAAATCCTGAAGAAGGGACAGTCTACAAAATATCTAACCTTGCTCCTGAAAACTATCAAGATCATCAAGAACAAGGAAACTCTGAAAACCTGTCACAGCCAAGGGGACCTAAGGAGTTGTGAGGAATAACTATAATGTGGTGTCCTAGATGAGATCTTAGAACAGAAAAAGAACATGATGGCGTGGCATGGTGGCTCATGCCTGTACCCCTAGCATTGAGACTGGGGTAATCAGATAAGAGAAATTTTATATAAATGAAACTATGCTAATATGTTTACATTTATTTTCTCCAGTTTACATTTATTTTTCAATAAATATTTCACAAATGACCCTAAGTAATATAATGGTCAGGAAGTTCAGCAGGGAAAAAATATAGGTAGATATATTTTGTTTTTAAAAATAAGCTTTTAATTTTACAACAATGTTAGATATACAGAAAAATGTGGCCAGGTGCAATGGCTCATGCCTGTAATCCCAACACTTTGGGTGGCCAAGGAAGGTAGACCAATTGAGCCCAGGAGTTTAAGATCAGCCTGAGCAACATAGCAAGATCCCTATCTCTACAAATAATTTTTAAAATTAGCCAGGCATGGTGATGTGTACCTGTGGTCCCAGCTGCTCAGGAGGCTGTGAGATAGGAGGACCATCTGAGCCTAGGAGGTCAAGGCTGCAGTGAGCCATGATTGTGCTACTGCACTCTAGCCTGAGTGATAGAGTGAGACCCAGTTTCAAAAAGAAAAAAAAAGAACATCACCTAAAAACTGAGGAAATCTGAATAAACTAGGGGTTTTGTAGGCAATTGGTCAGAATGGTGGGAGAAATTTTAGAAAACAGAAACCTTCTTGGAAGACCAGAAGGTTTTGCAAAACCCTTCTGGGAAAAGGTTTATGGCTGAAGGCGGCCTAATCCTTCTACCTTGACTAATATCATAGAGCAGACAACAAGGGAATGTAGGGGAGTTTATCTAAATAGCTTGTTTACTCATGTGATCCTAAGACCAATCTTTGATCTTCCATGAGCACATGACTGTTCTCTACTTGTGGGGCCAACAATGTTAATTACTTGCTAATGGTGTTTACTTGAGACCTTTGTCATTTAACCTGTACTAAATAAATGTGAACATCTCTGGATTATGAGGGCTGCTGCTGACTCTAGCAGAGGTCTCCTGGCTACAGTGACTGGCAAGCCTGTGCCAGTGTACGTTTTTCATCTGTCACTCGGGTGAGTCTACCAGTTGGACTTGACAGTTGGTGCCCCCTGTGTGAGGATACTGCAATGGATCACGGATCTCATTGGAACCCTCAAAAACAAAGGTGAAAAGACCACGCAATCCATAAGTCCATAAGTCAGTAAGTCGTTGGTGCCTGCTTGGGATTTCCAAATTCAAGGGAACTGTTCAGCCTAGGGTTTCATCATGGGACGACAGTTATCAGCTCTACAGATAAAAGTATTAAAACAGCTGCTTAAAGCTAGTGGAGCCTCAGTTTCACAGGCTCAGTTAAGGGACCTAATGCAAACTGTTGTTTCCCAAAGCTCATGGTTCCTGGCAGAAGGCATGCTAGAGATAGAGCTCTGGGAACAAGTGGGGAGAACTCTTAAACAGCATTGTGCACAAGGGCAACAGGTCCCAGTAATATCTCTAACGTTATGGGCTTTAGTTAAGGCTGCTATGGTCCTGCTCTACAGAGAAGAGCCCAAAAAGGAAAGAGAAGAGGAACCGTCACCCACCTTACCACCTCCCTCAGCCCAGCAATTACAAGGTAAAAATACCAAAGAGGAAATGGAGATTTTGCCTTAGCCCCCTCCCCCAACAAATTAGAAAAAGGACAGGTGAGACACTACAACTATGAGACCCTGTCTTAGGCAAGCAGCATTAGATCTTGGCCTGTCTAGTAATGCAAGATCAACAAGGCAATCAGGTGTATGCTTACAAAGGGCTAAGAAAAGGCATTATAGAAAATGGAGCCGCTAGCCCATTTATGAAAGGATTAATTGAAGCCATAGCAAACAAATTCCATATAAGCCCATAGGACTGGTAAATGCTAGCTAAAACAACTTTAGATGCCAGTCATTACCTCCTCTGGAGGGCAGAATTTAATGAATTATGTGAACATAAGACCTCTTTCTAATAGTGGCCACTGTTATTCCTCCCCTACCCCTGACATGGCTCTCTCAAAATCCTATTTGGGTAGAACAGTAGCCTTTGAAGGGAGAGAAATTACAGAGAGCCCATGAATTAGATGAGGAGCAATTAAAAGCTGGCCATCTGGAGCCATCTACCAGCCCTTGGAATTTGCCCATTTTCATCATTCCCAAAAAGTCTGGCAAATGGAGACTTTTGCATGACTTACAGGTTATTAATGCTAATTTACAAACTATGGGGCTCCCCTCCTCCACAGCAATCCTCAAAATTGGCCTATTATCATTATTGACTTAAAAGACTGCTTTTATACCATTCCCCTTGCAGAACAGAACAGATAAAAATTTGTATTTACATTACCAGCTATCAAGAATGAAAGGCCAACTTGCCCATTCATTGAAAAGTTCCTCCTGAAGAAATGCTGAACAGTCCTACCATGTGTCAGTATCATGTAAATCAGGCTTTGCTCCTAGAATTTCCTAATTGCAATATTATTCATTTTATGGATGATATTTTACTGGCAGCCCAACAGAGCCAGTACTTTTAAGTTTATATGCCTCTGTCAAAAGGAATACACAGTTAAGAGGTTTAATCATAGCACCTGAAAAATTACAAATGTCCTCTCCTTGGAAATGTCTTGGATACATACTAACTTCCCAGTCAGTAAGACCTCAAAAGTTAAAATTAAATACTAGCCACTTACCTACTTTAAATGATTATCAAAAATCACTGGGCAATATTAACTGGCTTCCTCCCACCTTGGGTGTAACAAGTGATATGTTGTAAAACCTGTTTTCTATCTTAAAAGTCAATACTGCCCTGGATTCTCCCAAGTATTTAACCCCTGCAGCAAAAAGGGAAATTGAGGAAATAAAGCTAGCTATCTCTCAAAGGCAGTAAACCCAGAATATTCAATTCAACTGTTTATCTTTCCCACTAATCATTCCCCAACAGAATTAACAGGACAAATGACCCAAGGACTGCACTTTCTAGAATGGGTTTTCCACTCAGGTACTGGGATTAAAACACTATCTCCCTATATTCAGCTAGTTAGTAAAGTCATCTATACAGGTTGCAGATGATGCAATCAGTTGCTAGGTCATAAGAATGTCATATGAATTCCTTTGAATAAAAAGCAATTTGAAGCAGTATTGCCCCTCTCTTTGATCTTCAGATAGCACTCTCTGGTTATGTAAGCCATTAAGAACACACCTTTCCTGCTGACAAACTGCTTCAGTTCTTATCTCATACTCCTGTAATTATGCCTACAAAAATAGTTCACTCCCCTATACCTAATGCTTTAATGCTGTTTACTGATGGTTCTGGTAAGAATGGAAAAGCAACAGTCTGGTGGAGGCTGCATAATTTCCTCATTCAATCCGGATTTACTAGCACTCAGAGAGCTGAAGTTGGAGCTCTAATATTGGCCCTGGAGACATTTTCTGCTCAGCCCATCGATATTGTTAGTGACTCTGCTTACTCTGTTTATTTATTTAAGAACCTTGAGACAGCCCTAATTAAGTCTACTCTAGAGCCCACACTGTCTGGATTTTTTCTTGAACTTCAGCAATTGCTGGGTCAATGTACACATCCTATTTTTATCACACATATTCGAGCCCACAGCTCACTGCCTGTCCCAATGGCTTATGGCAATGATCAAGCAGATCTTTAAGTTATGATGTCACTGCTTGACCAAGCCATCCAATTGTATAAATTTTTCCACCAAAATTGGAGAAACTTAACTAAAATTTCAACTTACCCAAAGACTAGCCAAACAAATCATCATGCAATGCCCAGATTGCCAGCTCACAGGCACGTCCACTCCTTCTACAGGTGTTAACCCTAGAGGACTAGAACCTAATCACTTATGGCAAGCAAATGTTACACACATGCCTGAATTTGGAAAACCAAGTTATGTACATGTATCCATTGACACCAACACTCATCTAATTAGTGCACACACTCTTCCTGGAGAGTCCACCCAATATGTCATTAAACATCTTCTTTTAACTTTTGCATTTATGGGGTGGCCCACAAAAGTTAAAGGTGATAATGGTCTGGATAATGCCAGCTCAAAATTTCAATAATTTTGTCACACATGGAATGCCCGACATTCCACAGGCATCTGTATAACCCCCAGGGATAGGCCACAGTAGAACGTGCCCACTCCACCCTTAAAAATATGCTCAGAAAACTAAAAAGGGAGAATATGAGTAAGCACCCTGCAACACTACTAGTGCAAACCTTATTTACCCTTAATTTCTTAAATTTATATGACAAATGTCAATCAGCTATAGAAAAGCACTTTGCTAAAGCTTCTCAAAACATAAAACCTGCAGTCTAATGGAGGGATATAAATAGTAATAAGTGGTATGGTCCAAATGATTCACTAACACGGAGAAGAAGTTATGCTTGTGTTCACACCCCCTCAGGTCCTCTTTGGATTCCAGCACAATGCATCAAACCATACTATGGCGTGGCTAGGACCCAACCCAGCACCAGAGATGAAGAAAATGACCCTGCAGGACGCACAGCCCTGAACAATGCGACTTCCTAGGATGGCACAAGCCCCGGACATTACCTGGGGGCTGCTGAAGAAGGCAACTTAGGAGGCTGAGTAAATCCTGCTCCAAACACAAACACCATTCACTCCAGGTAATCTGTTCCTTTTTTATTCTCTCACCTTGCCTGCAACCTGTACCTGCTACTCTCTATTAAGCCTGTCTTCTAAATCTGCCTTTTTTCTGCCTGTTACTTAGGCAGACACCCCATTACTAGCCTCTAACAATGTGACTGCTTGGCTAGAAAGGATTAACATATCCCCAGTGAGTTCCCTCAGTAATGGCATACAGTGAACTGAGGTGCCAAGTAACACTACAGGTCACTCCTTGATTGGAAAAGAATGTTTCTGATTATACTCATGTTTGTCTTATGTTATTTACTGATTCTAGGATGCAAAGTCCGAGCATGACTTATGACTTCTACACTTGACAAAACTGCTGCTACACACATCTGTACTCTTCAATTAACAAAACATGATGCAAAAAAAAAAACAGAAAGGGGGGAGATGTAGGAGACTGGTCAAAATGGTGAAAGAAATTTTAGAAAACACAGACCTTCTTGGAAGACCAGAAGGTTTTGCAATGCCTTGGGAAAAGGTTTATGGCTGAAGGCAGCCTAATCCTTTTACCTTGACTAATAGCATAGAGCAGATAACAAGAGAATGTAGTTTATCTAAATAGCTTGTTTACTTATGTGGTCCTAAGACTGATCTTTGATCTTCCGAGGGTGCATGACTGCTCTCTACTCATGGGGTCAGCAATGTTAATTACCCTCTAATGGTATTTACTTGAGACCTTTGTCATTTAACCTGTACTAAATAAATGCAAACATGGCTGGCTTCTGAGGACTGCTGCTGACTCTTACAGAGGTCCCCCTGGCCTCACTGACTGGCAAGCTTGTGGCAGTGTACGTTTTTCATCTATTGTTCAGGCAAGTCTGCCAGTCAGACTCCACAGGGCTTCAATTAATAATAAGATCAATTTTGGTTTAACAATTGTGACAAATGTGGCATACTAATATCATATGTTAATAATATGGAAAACTGGTGTGGCATATGCAGGAACACTGTACTATCTTCACATTTTTCTGTATATCTATTTTTTTTCTTTCTTTTTTTCTATTTTTGTTTTGTTTCATCTTATTGCATTTTAGGTTTTGGGGTACATGTGAAGAACATTCAAGATTGTTGCATAAGTACACACATGGCAGTGTGATTTGCTGCCTTCCTCCCCATCACCTATATCTGGCATTTCTCCCCATGCTATCTCTCCCCAGCTCCCCATCCCTCGTTGTCCCTCCCCTATTTCCCCCCAACAAACCTCAGTGTGTGATGCTTCCCTCCCTGTGTTCTCATTGTTCAACACCCACCTATGAATGAGAACATATGGTGTTTGATTTTGTGTTCTTGTGTCAGTTTGCTGAGAATGATGGTTTCCAGGTTCATCCATGTCCCTACAAAGGACATGAACTCATCATTTTTTATGGCTGCATAGTATTCCATGATGTATATGTGCCACATTTTCCCTGTCCAGTCTAACATCG
>CAUYQU010071410.1:0-49575 GCA_963574635.1 Cheracebus regulus | reverse complement strand
GTAGATTAGGTCTTTTCACATAGTCCCATATTTCTTGGAGACTTTGTTTGTTCCTTTTTACCCTTTTTTTCCTAATCTTGCCGTCTCGTTTTATTTCATTGAGTTGATCTTTGACTTCTGATATCCTTTCTTCTGCTTGGTCAATTCGGCTGTTGAAACTTGTGCATGCTTCGTGAAGTTCTCGTGTTGTGTTTTTCAGCTCCATCAATTCACTTACATTCTTCTCTAAGTTGTTTATTCTCGTTAGCATTTCGTCAAATCTTTTTTCAAGGTTCTTAGTTTCTTTGCATTGGGTTAGAACATGTTCTTTTAGCTCACAGAAGTTTCTTATTATCCACCTTCTGAAGCCTGATTTTGTCAGTTCATTACACTCATTCTCCATCAGGCCCTGTTCTCTTGCTAATGAGGAGCTGCGATCCCCTGTAGGAGGAGAGGCATTCTGATTTTGGGTGGTTTCGGCCTTTTTGCACTGGTTTCTTCCCATCTTTGTGGATTTATCCACCTGTCGTCTTTGTAATTGCTGACTTTCAGATTGGGTCTCTGAGTGGACATCAGGCTTGTTGGTGGTGAAGTTTTTTCTGTTTCTTAGATTTCCTTCGGCGGACGCCCCTTCCCCACAGAGCTGGGTCTTCCTGGGTTCAGCTGTGCTTGCTGTGAAACTCTCAGTCCTCAGCGCTTCCAATTGCTTTTTTTTTTTTTTTGTGGGGATGGAACCCGACTAAAAGGGCACCCAGTCCTGTATACTCCGCACTGAGAAGCGCCACGCCGGGGTGCTGGAAAAACGGCTGTGCCAGCCAAAAGTGTTGCTCTGGCAACCCCTGGGGCTCCTCCACAGGGAATCTCCCAGTCTGTGGGCTACGAAAATTCATCTGAAGGTGCGGTGTCCACTCGCTCTCTGCGCTTTCACTGGGAGCTACAATCCTGAGCTGCTGCTAATCAGCCATCTTGGATCTCTCTCCCCAAATATTTACTTTTAAAATCAGAATAACACACTGTATTTACTCACATATATTCCTGTTTGTTACCAGATACTTTCATCAAACAGACATCATTAAGCATTTTCATCAGCTTTTATCAAACCTTCAAGTGGCTCCTGCTGCTACTGACAGTCACAGCAGCCTGTTGGGAGTAAAGTATGGGGAGAGAAAAATAATCATGTATTCCTCAAAATTCAGAAATAATAAAACACTTGAGTGGGTAAAATGTGCATGTGTATGGTATCAATGAAGGCCAAATAGTGATATAATTTCTACACATGCTCTAAAATGAAGAATAATGTAAGCACATCACATATTTATTAACTATTAGACAGTGAATCAAATTATATATTATTTAAAACTATCCAATTCTGGATTTTATGGAATAGCTATTTAACTGATAAAAATAATTCTTAAAATTATGACATGTTTAAACACACATGGTCATTTAAAAACATGGTTAAGCATTTAATATGGTAAAGAATTTCATAAATTCAGAAGTGTTATTGACCCAATGTAATTATTCTGAAGGTAGAAAGAGAACAAAATAATTTAATTATGTATATAAATATCTTTCTCCCCACTCCCCCAAAACCCCTGTCAATTCAAAAAATACCTTCTGAGTGGGTCCTATTTGAAATTTATAAGGGATTCAAAGATATATTACATGGTCCTTTGTTTCAAGCAATACATCTTATGTAGGGGATGCTGATATGTACATCTATGTAGTAGGGGAAGCAATGGGAGAAGGGATAGTGAGTACACTGAAGGCTCCATAAAGGAAATAGTAGGTGATCATTTTAGATATTGAGGTAGAATTTAACCAGTACAAATAAAGATGAATAGGTGGTGGTGGTAGGAAGAAAGTTAGGTGGAGGGAACAGAATAAACTGCATAGAAAAGCAGCCAAATATAGAGCATCTCCAGGAAAATAAGTAGAGCAATGCATTTCCAAGGAGGTAAGGCATAGGTATGCAGTGAAAGGTAAATGTGAGAAAAATGGGCTGGTCTTAGATTGAGAGGGTCTTAGATACAGTGTTGAAGGTTTTAATTGTTAGTATGTGTGTATATAGGAGAAATTGAAGCTGAGAATATACCCAAAATTGCCTAATGGAAGATGACTGTGCTTCCCTGTGAAGAATGGATTTCAGGGTGAGATAGTCCAGACATATAAGAAGTCTATATTATACTTTAAGGTCTGAACAATTTTTTCCCCTATCTTGAAATATGAGAAAGTAAACTCAGACAAAAAGAAATCCTAATGAAAGTTTAAAAATTCTATTTTTTTTAAACATGACATCAATATAATGGCTCCCTTTAAGTATACACAACTTAAGATTCTAGAGTTCAATAGCCCCTTTTTTTTTGGCGGTGGAGGGTGGGGGCGGAGATAGAGTCTGGCTCTGTCACCCAGGTTGGAGTGCAGTGTGCCTCAATCTTGGGTCACTGCAACTTCCCCCTCCTGGGTTCAAGCAATTCTCCTGCCTCAGCCTCCTGAGTAGCTGGGACTACAGGTGCCTGCTGTTATGCCTGGCTAATTTTTTGTATTTCAGTAGAGACGGGGTTTCACCATGTTGCCGGGGCTGGTCTTGAACTCCCTGAGCTCAGGCAATCAGCCAGCCTGGACCTTCCAAAGTATTACAATTACAGGTGCGAGCCACCACACTGTCTCACTTCAGCTTTTAGAAAAATGGAATTTCAGAGAAGTGAAGGGACTTGATACTAGTTACACTCTTCTGTCAGAAGTAGAGCCCAAAATAGGATAAAGGTCTTTTTTCCACATAACCTAGCATTCAGTAATAATATGTATTTGCTTGATAGGTCATCTTTAAAGAGTCTCAGTTTAATTGGGAAGAAAATAATTACTTATTTTCCTTTCCAAAGGAATTGTTTGAACCATCAAGTATTAAAATTAAGCATTTTTTTTCTAAGAGAGTCCTGAAGGAATTTTTCATTACTAGAAAAAATACATGTAATTATAACAACTGTAAATAAATGTGCTTGAAAATTTAAAGATTACTGAATAATAAATACTTTTATATTTATATCTTCCTGAATTTTTCTTTTTTTATTAGCAAAGTGAAATTGTAGACTCATGATAGTCACAGATTCTTAAAACCATAAAGATAAAATTAACCGATTCATGTTATATGTAGCTATAATCATTTATTTATTCATTTTTTTGAGACAGAGTCTCACTGTGTCACCAGGCGCCAGGCTGGAGTGCAGTGGCGCGATCTCGGCTCACTGCAACCTCCACCTCCCAGGTTCAAGCAATTCTTCTGCCTCAGCCTCCCGAATTGCTGGGACTGTAGGCACGCCCAGCTAATTTTTGTATTTTTTAGTAAAGATGGGGTTTCACCATGGTCTCGATCTCTTGACTTCGTGATCCACCTGCCTTGGCCTCCCAAAGTGCTGGGATTACAGTCATGAGCCACCCTGCTGCTAAAGAGAGCAGAGATTTACATAAAAATAGAAGATGTACACCTACCCACTAGTGGCTTACAATCCAATAGAATTTGGGGTACTTGAAAAAGACATGTTAATCCTTATTAAAAGCAAACTTAAGAAATGTTATCCCTTTAATTATAGATATAAATTAATTGATATAAATTAATTATATATGAATTTATATCTTATAATTATATATTACATAAATTTAGTCTATAATTCACTATACATATAAAATTCATACTTTCACTTATATATATAAAAAACTATACATAATTAAAAATAAGTATATGCATTTACAATAAGAAATAAACATTTGAGAAGAGAAAAAATGTGAAAGCAAAATGAAAGAAAATGTCAAGTTTTATCAATACTGAACTGAAAAGAAATAGAGAAATACCACATAGAGTAGTACTATAATAAGAGAGTTTGGAATTCTTAAATCTGTGAGTATGGACACAAAAATTATTGAAATTTTTAATCCTTTTTATTTACTGCAGATTATTTTGGAAAACAAGATGATTCTAAGTTGGCAAAAATAAGCAATGTTCCAAGATAATCAGTAGATATGATTTCACCAGAAAATTATGAATGTGATTGGATAAGTGTAGGGTATACCAGATTTCGTTAGATTATGGAAGGTCTTAATGTTCAAGCTAACGCATGGTGACTCTATTCTAAAATGTATGCTAGAGGCAATTCAGATTCATTTAAAATGTGTGAGACATAAAAATGCCATAAAGAAAAATCTGTTTTTGAAAGATTCACAAGCATTTGACTGGGTTGTCATCATGACATAAGACCCGTCCTTGGTACCTAATTATTGAACAATAACTCTCAGTCGTAATAATCATATTAATAAGAGAACAGTGTTTATATCCTGACTCTGCTACTAAGTCACTCATAAGGGTGAACAACTCTACTTCTTTGAATCTCAGTTTACTAACATGTGAAATGGGAAGGTGAAATCAGATAATCCCAAGGAATCATTTCAGGTTAAAAATTCCTGAAAGAGTTATTCATGTTGATCCAGATCTCAGGGAATGATGTCAGTGCGTAAGCAGTGTTTTCATCCCAACTCCCCGACCCCACAAAGAATAAAGCTAAATCAGTTGTTCACGGTCAGTTTAGATGTAATTATTTTGATCGAGTCTTTACTTAATTTTAAAAATTGCAAAACATAAGAAACCAAAATTTTCCCAGAGTGGTTCAATGCAGAACACTTGGGAAGTTAAGCATATATATATATATATAATATATTTAACAACTCAATTACATATTGACAAATTCAATGAAAAACCACCTACAGATTTTAAGAGATTAAACTTCACATTCTCTGCAACTAGAAAAACAAGCTACTGTATATCAGTACATCACATTCAAGTATATTTTAAAGTATACTTCCCCCTCTTAAAATGGCAGTGAGTATACATTAGTGCAACCACAAAGCACTTGTAAACTTTTTTCTGTTCAATATCATCCATGTCCATCAGAACAGATGCTGTTTGGCTGGCTCCAAGGTCTTTCTTGGACCTGAGCTTTTCATGTTTTTCTATTTTAACAGTTACAGCCTTTATCCATTACCGCAGCCATCCATCCAGAAATGCCCACTGTCCGAGGCTGGGAGAGCCAGTAATAGGTAGCTGAATTTGAAGAACTCTTTCACCTTTCTAAAATAAGAACATGGATTTCATTCAAAGATTGGAGATATAACTATATGCCATAAACAGATATTTACTTGTCACTTTTTAGGCAAGAAGCTTTACTAAACTGAGTAAGAGTCAGGCCACTGGCAGTTTTAGTGTGATTTGTGAGCGTTCTCTCTGCCTCTCTAGAGCCCCTAGTGTCAGGTAAGGGAGATAAGAAAGGATGCATGTCAGAGTTGGCTGACTTCATAGCTGTCTGCCTTGCTTTTAAAATACCACTGAAAGACTGATGGCTAACAAAAGATGCTTTTTAAAAGGACCTATACAGCTGAGTTTTAATCAAATAAGTTGTAGTTCTTAATATATTATGATTCTTGAGAGCTAGCAACATATCTGGCTTGTAACAGACTATGTAACAAGGCAAATGCTCTTTTTTTTTTTTATCAAGATTCAGTGTGTGGCTGTCAGAGGAAGTCATTAGCATGTGCAGTGCAGTGCTAACCAATTAACATGGATCTAATGAGAGGGCACTGACAGAAAGTAGCCTCTTTTCTTGAAATTCAAACATCATCTCAACTTCATTATTTTTTCATCTTTCTGACAAGAAAAAGTACAACTTCCTTCAACACTAGGGAAACTCAAAATGTTTATTCATTAATTTCCATTCACCTCCCTTTAATTTACAATATGTACACTTTAACAATGACAGAAAAGTGAACTATCAAACTTCAATTATAAATACTGACATAACAGGTTAAATGTATTTCTTAAGTACTACATATGTATTCTTCCACATTCCTATCGTCTACTTCAGATCTGAAGATGTTGGCTCCCTCCTGGTACTCCTCCTCTAAGCAGACTCTTCAGCATAGAATAGCAACTCAAAGGCCAAACCTTCTTGCCCAAGGTGAAAGTGGTCAGGCTTCGATTCTTCTTTAGAAAATGCTGTGCTGGGTCTCATTGGATGGCCTTGTGAAATCCGACCAGATCACTTTTGGACAAAAAGAGGAGTCAAAGAGAACTTGGGTTTCCAGAAAAAATAAAGTGCTGCCCCCTATAAATCAGTCTCTGTGGAATAGGTGTCTTCCTAAAGAGGTAGAAATAATAGGGGGTATGTGTTGCAGATGCCCATATTTCAGTAATACTGAACACTGTATCTTTAAGGGCTGCATCTTTAGGGGTTTAAAATGGACTGACTCCACTCATCTCTCTGATTTTTTCATAAGTAAGCCAGAACACCATTGACCAAGGGGTCTGAAAGATTAACCAAAGAAGTTAGTGCATATTTCAAAGCAATTATAAATATTCTACATATATGCATACACATCTTTGAATGACAAAGTCATTTTGTATCCACTTAGGCTGAAAACAAATATTTTGATATTTCACCTTTGTAAAGGACTTTATAATGTACAAAACATTTTTTATGTCTTATTTATCACAGACTTCTCTAAACGAGATCTTACAATAGAAAGGAAAGATATTAATATCCCTGTTTTTCAGATGAGACCACTGAGGCTTAGCAGTCAAATGCCTATTAGCATGTTGTAGAGCTAGACCACAGGCTTCTGTTTTCCATTCTCAGAATTCTTTTTACTGAACCATTACTGGCTAAAGGGCTGAGACTCAAGATGCCTGAATTCTAGGCAGGCTTCCCCATATTTAGTTTGTATATGGAGCATGACAATAAGTCACTTAAGAACTTTAAAGTGAGGAAGGTGAAAGATTATCCTTGGAGATTTAAGTCATAAAAGCAACACCTGATGTCTCACAACATTTATATAAAAATTCACATTAAATAGAGAAAAGCACTTCCAGCTCAGAAAGGCTTGTCTTTAACTTGAATGAAGGTATAACTACATCTAAAGGAATTATAAAAGAATAAGGGTTAGAAGAAGACATAAATGCTAAAGGTGTAAACAATAAAGACACAGAGGGAAATCACAGGGTAAACACTGGAACAGAGAAAGAGTTCCTTGGATTTAATAATTCCTGTCCTGTTCAGTTCTAATAAAAATTGAACAGAGAGGAACTCTATCATTCTGCAGTAGAGAAATAAGTTTAAGCAACTAGAAAATAAAATGTATTTGGTTTTGTTTGTAAAGCAGTATTTACCTCATATTTGTTTGGAGATACTGAGCATGTTATATTAGTAAACTGGGAATTCACTAAATAGTAGATTTAGGAGACGATATCTTGGTTAAAGGTATGATGACATAGATGAAACAAGGAATATAAAGCTATGATGATACAATATTCTTGTGACAATAAAAAGGAAATAAGCCAGTATAACTGGAGTTGGATGAAGAAGGTAGAGGTCTTAGTTAAGAATCCCTATGCAATCATTCTTAATTGCTGTGGTAATCAATCTTCTTCTTCATGTTAATGACATTATAGCAACAAAATCCATAGGCAAATGAAATAAATACTAATCAGGAACTGAGCAAAGCAATATCATAGTACCTCTATCCAGTAGAAAGCATCAGGATAGAGTTTAGCTGGTTTTGAATAGAGTTAAAGAGTGGGTGATCATATAGCCAAAGAATATGGGTGGTATATAAATGGGATTTACCAGGCCTCTGTACAGGAGTAGCACATGTGGGCACTATGTTTGCTTGCTGATTTTCTCACTGATACAGCTATGAGCATTGCAAATAATCCAAGTGTATATGAACCCATGTTGTTTCTTTTGGTCTACCTTTTTTGCCATAAGGCTGGAAAAAAAGCAGAAGCAGAGTCCCTTTTCATGCCTCCTTCTGTGGAGTGGAACAAATAAGAGCTCTCTTGGGTTAAGTTTTTAAGCTCTTCCTGTTCTGATTATGTGTTAAGTAATCTTCTGATTATTACTTGAGTACCCATATAGCTTGAATTTAGGAGAAAACACATTGGCCAGAGGACTTGAACATCTAGATCACTTGCCAGATGTGTTGTGCAATGTGAATGAGCCAAATACTGTGGCCTGATCATCAGTGTCAATGAGATCAGCTGAGACAAATCTGTATTTTCAAGGCCAACATACATGGAAGTGCTCATGAGTTAGGTTTCTGTGCTCAGGGTCATGCGATGTGGCAAATCAACAAGGCAATGACTCCCTGGTGATCTCTGGTGGTTAGCCAGCCTTTCTTTAATACCCCTCCACTGCTAGGAATGTCTCTTCACTTTTAAAATTTCTGTAGCTAGCTGCAGAATGTTGAGCATATCAGTATATTGTATTAGTAAGGAGCATAGGGTTTTGAGTGGAACAGATCTGAGGTCAATTCCCAGCTCTGCAACATACTAGTTACATGAACTTGGGCAAGCTTCTTATACTTGGAGCTATGATTTTCTTATCTGAAAAATGAGGATAATACCACTTGTTTTGCTAAGTTCTTATATGGTTTTAAAAAATAATGTATGTAGAGCTTTGCACATGTTAAATACTCTTTTTGTCATTTATACTTCCTGAGTCATATGTATAAAGACGAAGGATTAAACAAAGTGGGCCCACCCTTTGTATTTACATATTCTCCTTGCCCCTCATCCCTCTTGACCCTGATTTTGTGTTTCTGCAGTGGTCTCACTCATCCTCCTCGTTTCCTGCATTAGAAACAGAAATCCCATTTGCTTTTTTCTGTCCCTCACCTTCCCCATATAATCAGTTACTAAGTCCTGTGGAGTTAACCATAAATGTCTCTAAAATTTATTTCTCTCAATTTCTACAACGATCTAACTGGTTAGACCATTGCCAAAACTTCCTTTCTTATATCCTAGCTTTCAATGTATACTACTGCCAAAGTAATCTTGCTGTCAAACAAATATTAGCACATTGCTCCTGGGTTTAAGCAGGTGTTCCATAGAGTTCATCTAAACCACTAGGCTTGGCCCACAAGGTTCTTCCCAACTCGGTTCTTAAGTACTTCTCTAGCCTTATCTCCTACTACCTCCCCTATGAGTATCTATTCTTCAACCAGACTGAATTTTCTGTAGTTCTTCAAACATAACAGGCCTATACATGACATGATATCTGTGCTCATGTTGCACTCTTATATTTCTCTTGACAAACACCTATTGATGTTTCAAAGACCAGATCAAATATCAGCTCTGTGAAGCCTCTTGCGGCTTCCCAAATATGGTCATAACCATTTCTACTACAGTATCTGTACTCCCACAGAGTACTGTTCGTACCACTGGCATGAACAGGTGAGTTATATAAACAGAGTACTGTTTATATCACTTAATAAGGCTATGTTATCTGGTGTCAGGCTGCCTGGGTTTGATGCCCTGAACCACTCACCTAGCCAAGTCACTTAGACTCTTGATGCTTTTGTTTCCTCCTCTAAAAAAGAGGGATATGATAGTACCTACTGCACAGATTGTTGGGAGAATTCAATGAGTTAAGCCATAAAAATGATTAATACAGTGTTGGCCATATACCAAGTGATTCAGTAGTATTTATTTAGTAATTTGTATTATTTCTATAATTTTAACTACTTAAATGTTTAACTTCTAATCTCATTGTAAGCTCCTCTAGTGCAAAGACTACGTTATTCCTCAATGTTACCAGCACCTGTAACAGTGCCTAGTGTATGCAGACCAAATCAAAATTTACCTTTCCAGTAAGAAAGAGCCACAGTTTTGATACAATTTCAAGGTATAATCAAAACTACCAAAAAATAAACTCTGGTATACTTAAACTCAGGTATTGCCAAGGGCTTTGACTATTAATTTCATATTAATATACAAATACCTACTATTCTTTTGATGATATCATTTATTACCAACATTTCAATTACCATCTCTATGTGGAAAATGCTCAAATCTAAATCTCCACCTGTGTATTCTCGCCTAAGACCTAGACCAGTATATTCAGTTTATCATATAGATATCTCTGTTCAGATGTCCTACGGGTATCCAAAATTTCACATGTCTTAAACTGACCTTATTTTACCCCAAAATCTTCTTCCCTGCAAATGATCCTCATTTTAGGAAATTACATCATCGTTATCAGTTGCTCAGAGCAGGAATCTGGGGATGAAGTCTGACTTTTCCTTATCTTCTCCAGCCATTCTCCCATCCCCATCCAATCAGTCATGTTTCTATTCCCTTTCTACCTCCTAAACATGTTTTAATCCATTTTCTGTCCCCACTGTCATGCGCTTGTCCAAGCCACCATTCTCTCTCATATATCAGTACTCTTCGCCTTTTCCCAGTCCACACAACAGGCAGAACAAATTTTCTAAAAATGCATATTTCTTCAAACCGGTGCCCATTACTCTTCTGGCTCATATGACCCTTCCCAGTGTGGTGTCTGCCTTTCTCTGGTCTCCCCCTTTGCCTCTCTCTATGAGGTCTCTGTGCCTTGGCCGGTTTGGTTTCCTGAACTCGTCCTGCTCTCTGTCCATTCCAACTGTCCCTCTATAGAGAATGTTTCTCCCTGCCCTCTTTACCTGGCTAAGTCCTACCCATTTTGCAAATCTAAATTCGGAAGTCCATTCTCCAGGGAGGTTTTCTTAATTGCCAGCCTAGGCTGTAATTATTTGCTATATATTTCTATAGCACTATGCAATCTTCCCATAACATTCATCACTTATAATTTCTTATTCAAAGCTGAGACCTCAGTGTAGGGCTTTGCATGATATAGGTACTCAATTAAAAATATACATATATTACATTATATATAATTGTATTATATTATATTAATTTTTGATTGCTTGCATTTCTAAACCTATAACTCACCCATTCTTTCAAATGTTTTAACTTACAAAAAGTGTTAGCACTTTGTTTTTATTATATTTGCTATATTACTTAAACAAATCTATCTAATTCTGTATCTTGGTTCACTGCAATGAAAAATAACATCTCAACCAAATAAAAGTGATATAATGCTTTCTTACTAAGCAGAGTTTTGTGGTAATAAATGTTAATGAGTAATGTAACATTTGCCATCAAGGTAACAAATTTTTTTGAAATAGTAATTTTTTTTTGGAGGAGCAGTCTCTAATGTAAAATCTGTATATGTGTCCTAAAATACTGTATTAAAATATAACTAAATGGAATACTAAAAATTTTACATTACCGAAAATCTGTTCACTGGCTTTATAACAAGACTATCAACCTATTCATTAATGGATGTAACTTATTTTACCTTACTCTACCACAGAAGGCAAGATAACTGAGGAGAGGTGAAAGGAAATAAAAGAAGATTTAAAAAATAAGAAAGGACCTTGATTTGAGGGGCAGGGCCATGCTTCAAGCCAGAACAGAAAAGGGAAAATGCTTATAGATTAGTAATTTAAGTACAAAGAAAAAAAAAACACACACACAAAGGAAGTAAACCTAACTTTACCATTCTCAGCCAAGATGGTAAAAAGCCTTTATATAGACTCATGAATCCTTCACCTTGAACAGCCTGAATCAAGCAGTCAGTTGATGATTTATACAAAAGTCCCCTACAAAGGAAACAAGATCCTTTTGTTAATTATTTTCTGTGTTAAAAAATATGTACACATAAAATAATATTGTCTAAGGAATCTTATTAAAAATTAAATATTTTCTGCGAGTTTAGAAACAAAAATTTGTGGTTCTACAGATAAAGATAACTTCTTTTGATTGTAAAGAAATCTTCAAGGTTAACTCTTCTGATTCATGCCACCCTTGGTCTTATATTTAGAATTCACTCTATCTGATCTCTTCCAGAGAGAACATACTATTTAATATCAAATCAAATTCTCCATGTTACCTACTTAAGTCATAAGCTTCTGAAGAAAGTGCTTGCTCTGTGGAAGTCTTTACAACCAAAAACCTGTAACAAAAACCTTGTGTCTAAATGATTGTTAATTAGCTTAACTTCCCAAATGAATGTCACTTCCTCATCAAAAAGCAGTAATTGCATAAAAACAGTGCTCTCAATTTTCTAAAAAAAACAAACAAATATATTTCTATCAATAAAAAACGCAGAAAAGCATCCTTAAAGAACAATGCTATTACAAACATTCAAGCACATGAATCCTGAAGACTTTTTACCTACCTTCCTTGTTTATCTCGTGGTTGATTCATTATTCTGCTTTTGATAACATCTGCTGGTGTACCCAGAATAGAAGCTACCAGTCCAGAACATAAACTACAAATACAAATAAATGAAGTTGAAAGATAATAGGTAGTGGTTTCTAGAATTTGGTATTTAGAAAGAATATAATACTAAATATTATAATAACCTAAATAAAAGTGATATATATATAATAACCTAAATAAAAGTGATATAATGTTCTTTTAGCTCAATGCCAAATTAATTAAAGAGGTAGAAAAAAACAAAAACTAAAAGGGATTTGTCAGCAAATAGGGATTGCGCACCTGCTGGTGCCAAGCGTTCTTCTAGGCAGTGAACAAGTCAGGTAAGACCCTGCCCTTGAGGAGCTTATACTCCACTTGAGAAAAGGCAGAAAAGAAATCAATAATTTCAAAAGCTGATAAAAGCTGCGAAAAAATGGGGGAAATGTGACAGGGAGCTAGCGGGTGACAAGCAGTCAGGGAAAGCTCCTGGGGTGACAGCAGACCTTAGTGGTTAAAAAGGATACATCTACATGAAGACCTGAAGGAAGAATGTTACAAGAAGATAGAACAGTACATGCAAAAACCCGAGTCGGTAATACTCTTGGAGTGGTTAAATGCCTGCGTGCACGCACACATACACACATACAGTCCTACCTCCAAATATTTGACTTGACACTATTAATATACTTTTAGGGTTGTCTACTTTTAGGGTCATCTAAATAGCACAGGAAGTTTTTGAATTTGGAAACAAGATCAGAAGCTAAATGAAATCACAATAATGTTAAGAAGTCTACACATCTATAAAATAACGAATTCTAATGGATAATTTGAAATTGTTGCAAAGAGATCAAGGTAATGCTCCTTCCTGGAAAGGGCTTCTTCCTGTCCCTGTCTGTGAAGAAACACAGCCTTTCCAAAACCTGTATCTATTTCTACCTCCTTTGTGGATCTTTCCAAGTGGCGATTTTTTTTCCTTCCTCTGAACCCTGTAGTAACCAGTTGCTTCATTTTAGCATTTCCTGCAGAGTGTTTTTATATTTGTCTTGTTTTCCCTGTTGGTAAGTTCCTTGGGCAGGAATTGAGTTTACCCCTTTGGTGCTCACGGCAGAGCCTCGCCCAGTGCCTTTAACATAAAAGGAGCTTAAGCATATCTGTTGAATTGAGTTGGAGAGTCCCTCATCATAGCCTGTACCTGGGATGGTCCCATCAGGTGCAAGTATTTTGGAAGGTTTAATCTGAACATCCTACAACTTTCCCTGTCTCTTTCCCCATTCTAACTGTAACAAACTTTAAGAAATTCCTCACTGTAAATGTACTCTTCTCTAAAGGTGATGCCAGTACAATCCCAATCAAATGAGTCTACAGAATTTATGCCAAATATGGAAAAGTGATATAGAAAAAAACTCAGAAAGAGCCCAACTAAAACAATCACTTACCTTGATAAACCGTGAGTCATGATATTGTCCTCAAGTGGTGTATTCAATACCAAGTAGTGTTTCACTGTATCATAAGTGGTTAAGTCTGGCAATAGATAAAGAAAGTTTAAATATTTATCAGTCAACAGTGAATGTCTTTTGTGTCACAAATATGCTAGGCTTGGGACAGGAATGTGTATCAGGATCAAAGATACTATTCTTCTTCTGAAGAGAAACAGAACTACAGATAGAGGGAGAGGAAAAGAAGAGACAAAAAGTCAAATGTATCATTTAGACTCTTGAATCTAGCTATGCCTAAAGTCAGCTCAACCCCTGGGCCTTTTGGTATTTCAGTAATTTTTGGTATTTGATAAATTACATTTTTAGCCAAAGTTGAATTGAGATCCTGTCACTTATAAACAAAAGGTCCTGACCATTATTCTACATTAAGCCTTTTATACATTTTCAAGACAGGGTCTCTCTCTGTCACCCAGGCTTGAGTGCAGTGGTGCAATCTCAACTCACTGCAACCTCTGCCTTCTGGGCTCAAGCGATCTTGTGCCTCAGCCTCCCAAGTAGCTGGGGTTACAGGTGTGCGTCCAGCTAATTTTTAAATATTTTTGTAGAGATGGAGTTTTACTATGTTGCCCAGGCTAGTCTCAAACTCCTGAGCTCAAGAGATCCGCTCTCCTCAGCCTCCCAAAGTGCTGGGATTACAGACATGAGCCACTATGCCTGGCTCTTTTGTACATTTTTCTGATGACAATGAAGAGCTATGGAAGGGTTTTAAACAAGAGAATGACATCACAATGCTGGAGTTATATAAAGTTTACCCACACTAAAGTGTAGGGAAGTAAGCTGTAATGAGACAAGAATGGATAGGTACATTTGATTGCAATGGGGGAAAGAGCCATGGACAAAATGAACAAAAATCCTTGTTCTCTGTTGTGGGATGAGACAATAAAGTAAACTACACGGTGTTTCAGATGCACTTACTCTCGAAGTAGTTGCTTTGAAGACAAAGAAGGCAAGGAAAGGGGACAGAGAGGACCAGAGGGTAGGAAGGAATAGTTTCTATTAATTTTAAATAGGGTGATCAGGCAAGACCTCTTGATAAGCAGACATTTGAACAGAAACCAAAAGAAAGCATGAGAAAACAAACCTGTAGACAGCTAAGAGAAATTGCCCCAGGCAAAAATACAGTATGTTTTCTAACCCTGAGTCAGGAGTCAGCTTGTGGTGCTAGAGGAACGGCCAGAAGACTGGGCCAGCAGCAGCAGAATATGCAAAAAGTAGCAGAGTCTAGATGACAGAGAGCATAGAAGCCAAGGGAGGCTTTTGAGCAGAGGAGTGACTGCCCAAGCTTACTATTTAGAACATAATAGAATTGGTTATTCTATTAAAAGTATACTGTAGGAAAACAAGGCAGATTAAGGTAAGAGACTATTGCAGTAATCCCAGTAAGAGATGATTTGAATAAATGAGTTGTGGAGCCCTGATCAGATTCTTGATAAATTTTGAAGGTAGAATCAACATAATTAGCCAGCAGACTGAATATGGAATGGGAGAAAATCAAAGATAACTGCAAGGTTTTGAGTGTGAACAATTTAAAGGACAGAGGTGCCATTTATAGGGATGGTGAAGATGAAGATAGACAGTTTTAAATTTTTAACAATAAGGTAATAGCAAAGATAATATTGATAAAATCAGTTTCAAAGGCATAATGGGGCAAAATGAGAATGCAGTAGATTTGGAAAGACCAGTTATGAGGCCTCTGTAGTGGTCCAGTATGAGGGGATAAGTAATACTTGAACAACAGAATGGCTCCAGGGACAGAGAAGTGTATTAGTCTGAGATATATCTGGAAGATGGGACGACTGGATTTGGTGACTGCTTGGATATAAGAAATGGAGCAAATGAAAGAGAAAAGCCAAAAATCATGGCTAGGTTTCTGCTTGTACAGCTGAAAGGGCGGTGACATATTTTTGAGATTATGAAGAATGTAGAAAGAATTGATATGATAAAGGAGTTTGGTTTGGACACATTCAGAGTAATGTGCTTGAGATATCCAAATGAAGATACTGAGTAAACAGCTGGAACTTGGAAGAGAAATCCTGGCTGCAATAGATTTTGGACCAATGAATGAAGAAACTACAAACATAAAGATTTTCTGAAAATCAAAAATCCACAAATATTATACAGTAGACATAGATGGACTCAATTAGCAAAACTGAAAACAGATTTACTTCCTTTGATGTTTAAGTGCTATGTTACTGGAACCCTCAAAAATGCTATTATATATTTCTTAGAATCATATAATTGGTCTTAGGATTATTTTACTGATTAATTTATTCTTCAAATGTTTATTGACTACGTATGAGGGTCTGGGAAAATAAAGATGAATAAAACACCATCCTTGCCTTCAAAAAGCTTATAATATGGTGGAAGATACAGACATATAGTAGCAAGCAATGAAAAGAGACGCAAGCAATAATAGCTATAGAAACACACAAAAGGGCATATAATACAACATGGCAGGGGGAAGGGATTGTGGTAGGTTTGCAATCCCTTCTGGTGAAGAAGACACCTTAGCTGAGTATTAAAGGACTTCTAGAAGAAAACTAACCAAGTAGGAGAAGAGGGAAGAGGACATAATATATAGAGGTGAAGAATAGTTTAGTATGTGCAGGCAGTGGACTCTTTCAGCTCATTAGTGTACCACTCTTTGCAAGAGAATCAATGACTTGCTTAGTTCTCTGAAGGCACAGGCGAGATATTGCAGATCTTCTATGTCACATTCCAAAATTTCCACTTTATTTTAAGGGTGGTTAGAAGCCAGAGACAAGTTTTAAGGACACCAATAATGTGTTCATATCTGTGTTTCAGATAAATCACTCTGGATACAGGTACACATTTGAGGATGGAGGAGGAGGCGAGTTAGATGGCTGTGGCAGTGATCTAGCTGAGAGGTTTTGAAGGCTGGTGGTATAGAAATGGTCATTTTAAGGATACTAAAGTAGTAGGTATTGGAGGGGGAAAGCTTTTAAGAAATATTTGGGAGACAGAGGAAACTGGTAAGTAAATATAAGAAGTATTGGGTAGGGATGAGTTAAGAGAACATTCAGGTTTCCATCCTGGGGTGTCAGACTGTATAAAAATGGATTATTTACTAATTGGAGCAGGATTACCAGGGGAAAGATTTGGACAGTCTGGATATAATAACACTCAGACAGTTGCATATATCAGTTTTAATCCTAAAGGAAGGTCTGGACTGGAGAGGAGACCTTAGAAATAGTTTGGCTTTGTCTCCTTATTGTCACAATTTGCCTATTTTAGTGACTTCTTTCCATACATCACTGTAGAATAAAGCAAAAATGTTCTGTGGAAAACATTCAGTTATGACCTAGAGCATCTATAAAGCTGGTCAACAATATGTGGTCACCAATATATTATAAATAAAAATGAATATATATTTTCACTTCCCTGATTTAAGTGCTTATAACTATTAAGGCAATTAGGACTTTCCAGAATTCAATAAAGTTTCCATTACCTCCCATATTCACCAGCGCTGCTCTTTGTATATTGGGTACCCAGCCTGCCCAAAGCCCACGTATTCCTCCTTCAGCTAAGATTTTTGCAAATGCATGATGTACACCACGAAATCTAAGGAGAATAATAATGAAACGTGAAAACTCCATGTATTACTGTGTATGGAATGCAATTGGATAAGCTTCACTTATAGCTCTTATAATCTGGAGTAAATAACATCCAAATATAATTTATCCAGAAATATTAGAAATTGAAGTACATCTACATAAGTCTAATTTCCAGATAAACATAATAATCCTTTAGAGAAAAGGCCAACATTTGATTTAAACATTTTTAATGGAAATCTTTATAAACTGTGTCATCCTCTTCTCAGTTTATTAAACAGATAAAAATACTTTTCTTGATCTTTTATATTATCAGTGCACGCATTAATTAGAAGAGAAAACCAATGGTTGTCAGACTTCTGGATTAATTTTACTGCTGATGGAGGAGACCTACACATTTTTAGAGTTCATCAAATAATAACATTAACAATTAATCTCATAAAAATGTTAGACTAAAAAGTAGGAAGGACAATTTCATAAGAGTTCTTAAAATGGAACAATTTCAGCTTTAAGAAAATTTAGTAGACTATCTTTATTTTGCTCATTTCTCTACAGAGAGACGAAGAATTGTGCTGAAGAAGCATAAACTGAATATGGAAACCTCTGTCATAAAAATTAGTCTAGAGTTTATACAGTGAGAAAAACCTGCAGTCAAATGCCACCTTCACCACTTACTAGCCTGTGTGGCTTTTACTCAGGCATCACACTCTCTGAATCAAAAAGATAACATCACATATTTATTGGACACACATAATTGCCATTACGCTACATGAGAAGTTATGATCAGGAATGAAGATCACTGTAACTAAAGTTTATGGAGCACTTACTAAGTGCCAAGCATTTAATATACATGAGATGCATTTTAATACTGAAAACTATGAGGTATATAATATGATTCTAATTTACATTTGAAGAAACCAAGTCTTAAAATGGGTAAGGATCTTGACTATGATTACAAAGCTAAAATGTGGTAAAGACTGACTTTGAATCCCACGCTATCTAATCTCAATGTTCATGTTGTTTACTGTAGTATATAGACCTGTCCCCTATGACAGAATCACATAAAGAATTTTATTATTAAAATATACTATATTAGGTACATTCAAACCAAAAATTTCCAACAATAAGAACAAAGAGGGGAAAAAAACTGGGGATCAGTTAAAATCTCAGATATTTCTGGATTCCGATAACTAGTTTTCTCCTCCTATCCAACAAGGCAGCGTGACTTGGTTACTTAGTCATTGGAAGTTGTCATAAGATGACAAACGGGGCCCTTGGGTCCTATAAACTACTTGGTTAAGGCACAGTGGTACCCTTTTCTCCTGTGTTGTGCATGTTCTCTCCATGGTTTGAAAGCTAAAGGGGACCCTGGGCTGCAGTAGCCCAGCTTCCTTTTCCACTGAGTCAGCTGAATGAAGAGAGGGGCAGAGAGCAGTGGTCAGTACTGACAATAGCCCCAAACCCTCCTTTGTCTCTGGCTCAGCTGCAGACCTGGAGTGTCTGAAGGAGCAGCTCAAGCCATCCTGTACTTCCCTTTTTTTCTGGGAAAGGTCTATCTATCTGTATGATTTTGTCTCTTTCCCAGGGAAACTAAGTGGTATTTTAATAAACTGTTGAACAGTAAGCCCTTGGAAGAAAGGTGAATTTTAATAATATAGTGTACTGTAGTAGGAGGATTTTATATCCCAAAGGCATAACTTAAAAATTCCTTTAAATTAGGGAAAAAGAGGGCTTCAAGATGAAGGAGGAATGAGATTCAACAAGAAAGTTGGAAAAATATGCAACATTAACCTTGCTACTCTCTGCAGGAGAAAGGGAAAGAAAGCAAGGTTTTTCACACTGATGAGCATGTTAACCATCATGACAGTCTTTTGAGGGAGTTTATAAAGATGAAAACATAAGAGACCAGAAATGTTAAGTGACTTCCACAACACCAAGCCACAATGGCAAAATTGAGATTCACACAAGGGCAAATTTTAGTAATCAAACTGTTTATGTTAACCTGCAGTAGGGGACAAGTCTAGCTTTGGCTGGGAAAAGCAGCAAAGAACACTGCACACACATAATTTGTCTGGTATAGAACACGTACACTTCCTAGTGCAAAGAAAAGATCCAGCTTAGTTTTCCTCTTAATGAACTTCCAAACAAAAAAAAGTCAGAAGTAATATATTTACTGCATATTGGATGATAATTCCATTAGGTACATGTTAAAAATATGATAGCGGCCAAGGGAAAAAGAGAGGTATTAGTTAATTGGAGAACTTACCGCAACGGTTTTCCTTCCAGTTTCCTTTTTCCTTCCATTTGCATCTGAACCTTCACTAGGTCAGTTGGATTGGCTAAAAACTGGCCAATAACGCCAGCCATCATCCCTCCAATGACTGATTTCCTAATTGTAGAAGGAAATTCTTTTTAAAATTGCCATTAATTTCACTCATTTTATAATGAACCAATACTGAGCTGGTATAGGGCCCAGGTAAGAGATTTCAGATCAAGTAACGGAAAGGATATACCCAAATAAGTCACAGCAGAAAGTTAACAATTTGCTGATGGGAGGTTAAAGGAGTACAAGGAGTTAAAATGTCAGGTCTTATATGGCCTGAAATCCAAAGGAAAGAGCAATTCCTTCAAAGATATACACATTTGAATTGATAATTTAATTGTAGTTTAATTCCAACTACGGGGGAATAAAAACCACATAGATGTAACCAGCCTAACAGACAAAGGCTAGACTCCAATCACCTTTAACCCAGATTATTGCAGTAGTCTCTTGGAGAAAATAAGTATTCTGTTTCCTTTTACTTTAAAGCAACTCGAAAAGCTATAAATGGGTATAAAAGAAAAAAAAGTCTTTCTGACCCTTAATGCCCAGCTCCCTTCACTGAAGCAATTACAATATTTTATTATATTTTATTAGATATAAATAATATAATATATATATTTATCTATTTTATATTATTTATATCTAATAAAATATAAATATATATATAAAATATTTATATTTATATAAATAAAATATAAATATATATAAAATATTTATATATAAATATATAAAATATATATATTTTATTATATCCCTTGCCAGAGATAGTAACAAATACACTGAATGCCTATGTCAGGCACTCTTTTGAGCACTTAAAAAATACCATTTAGTTCTCATCACCCCTCATGACAGTACGGTCATTCTCTCTGTCAGATGAAGAAACTGAAGCAGAGCAGTTGAATGACAGCTCAAATCATACAATTAATAGTGGGGCAGCCAAAATGTGAATCCAGACAGCCTGCATGTAGAGCCCACAGTCGTAAACAGTAAGTTATGACTGACAGTTTGTGCCTACATAAGCATATCTGTATAAATGTTCCTTTGTAAAAGCACTAACATAGAATGCCAAGTTGTACAGTGTTCTGCACTGTTTTCTTAACAGCATATCTTAAAGGATATCCCTATCAGATCATATAGAACAGCCTCATTCTTTTTAATAGTTTGATAGTATTTCATTTTATGGATATGCCATAATTTATTTAACTAGCATAACTTTAAGAAATTTGAACATTTACATAACATTTGCTAGAGCCTGTCAAATTGCTTTCCATAGAACTTTTATCAATTTGCACTTCTACCAACAACCTATGAAAAGGCCTGTTTTTCCACACAATGATGAGCACAGTACATTATCATATTTTTTCTCTTTGCATATCTTATAATCACTCTTTTCTCTGTATTTTTTATGCAATTCTAATTGTTTATTCATCTGACTCTTTCCATAAGCTGAATGATGGCAGGACTATTTCTTTTTCATTACTATAGCCTCAGTATTAAGACTGGCACATCATAATTATCCAGTAAATACCTACTGACTTAATGAATTGCTCTGATTGGGTCAAAAGGACATTAAATCTACCCACCCTGAAAGTTCTTCTGCTGTAATACTTCCTTTGAACTTTTTACTTAAACCTTTCCCTTCTGGAAGAAATTCCAAAATGCAAGGACTGTATATTCTATTCCATAATTAAGTCTGGGAAAGCAATTTGTATAGCTTAGTACATTACAATTTTTCAAAAACAGGATGAAGAAATGTTGCCTGAAAGATGAAACTCTACATATTGCCCTTTTCTATAGTTGTATCTTGGATTTTTTTAACCTTAAGAAAGATTTTATAGGCATCTTTCCATGTTAGTCATATGAAACCCACCTCATGCTTTCAATAGATGTGTTATACAATAAATATATCATGACTTACTTAACTAATTCCAAATCGATAGTTATTTAAATTTAAAAAATGTGCTATCATCAATACTGCTACAGTCAATATCTTTGTGTGTGTGTTCGTGTCTGTCTTAATGCATATCCAGAAGCATTTCTGAATGATTATAATCATAAAGAAGGAGCTGGTTTAAAGGGTTACACATTCAAAACTGTTAACAAGTAATTTATGCTTCAAAAAGACTAGTAACTTATATTTCCACTAACAGCTTAAAGTTTGTTTTAATTAATACCTCTGATTATTGGAGAGTTTGAACATTTTTATGTTTAATGAACATGTGCATTTCTTTTGTGAACTATCTATTGATATCCTATCCTAATTTTTCTTCTGTGTTCTCTCTCTCGCTCTGTTGCTGGAGTGCAATAGTACAATCTCGGCTCACTGCAACCTCCGCCTCCCGGGTTCAAGTGATTCTCCTGCCTCAGCCTTATGTGTAGTTGGGATTACAGGCCCCCACCACCATGCCTGGCTAATTTTTTGTATATTTAGTAGAGACAGGGTTTTGCCATGTTGGCCAGGCTGGTCTTGAACTCCTGACCTCAGGTGATCTGCCCGCCTTGGCCTCCCAAAATGCTGGGATTACAGGCATGAGCCACTGTGCCTGGCCTGTGTTTTCTATATTTCTATTTATTTGTAGGAGTTCTACGTATATTATTTATAGTAACCTATTTTTTTTCGGTTTCTGTTAAATAATATACACTTATATTCATCATCTCACCTAATCCTACAAAAACACTAGATGGTTGATATTATTTCTATAGCTGCAAAAACCGAAGATAAAAAAGGTGAAGCAGTTTGTTTGGGTTATACAGTAGTAGAGCAGGAATTTGAGCCTATCCTTGTCTGACTCTAAAGCCAAGAGTTTTTAATAAAAAGAGGAATAACAAGGTACTCTATAATAACTTTTCCAACATTCAAATATTAAATATCTCTATATAATTTATATATGTATGTACATGTATGTCTGTATACCATGTGCCATAAATGCTCAATTATCTGGACTTATATTGTAATTATTTATTATTTTAAGTCCATAACTTAAGGCAATTTGGATACAAATGTACAATTTTACATAAACCTAATAAACATTAAGGAATTTGGGGAAACAGCATATTATTATCAAAACAAAACTTACCAAAAGGGATAATGCTCATCTTCACTTTTGCCAAACACAGCCTCTCGGAGATGTTCATATGTAACCATTCGACCTCCAGAGTACACTATGTAAAAAAGACCATTAAAAAGGTAACTTTGGCTTTATGTCTCTGTATGCTTATGTATGTATAAAACAAGAGGACATTCTGACATGGCCTAGTCATTCTCTCTAGCTGTGTCTTTCTCCTGTGAGTGCCACTGTGGAAGCAGAGCAGAAAAATGTTCTAACTGGCATAGTTTCAACCACCTTCTTTTAAGAGTGACTAAGGCCCACAGAACTAGTTAGGTAGCCTTAGTTAGGTAGGGTGTTGTATTTACATTGTAGCCAAAGTTGGATTAGGCAATGAACTCTGTTCTCTTTCAGAGTAACCTGGTCTTAGATTATGAGACAGAGACTAATGAGATTTGGAACTGTAATAAATATACATTAATTTTCAAATTATATGAAATATTCTGTGTTTAAAGTTTCTTAAGTGGAGAAGTGGGGCGGATGTTTCTGACACATGAGTTTCTTGATGCTTCTCCAAATGGGGCACGCTCTTTTCAGGCTCAGTCCTTCCCACACACTGTCTGATCTTTCTAGAATGAATTCTTCCTTCTGTGCTTTACATCTCCTTGTCTTTCAAGACTCAACTCAAAGAACATGTTTTTCAGAAAGTGCTCTCTGACCTTTTTATCATATTGATTAGAAATTAACTTTTCTTGCTTATCTTTCCATCAGACTCTGAGCTTTTCAACTTACCCCAGATGCCCTAGTATATACCTTGGTACACAGCAGGGACTTTCATTAAATAAAGATACATAATTTCATTGGAGAATTTATTAATGCAATTTTTCAGCCAAGTATCAAACATATGAAATTAATCTTAGCTGTAAAACAATACAATGAACAACAAACTAAAAATGAAACTAAATGAAACTCAAAACAATAATGGGATGCAATGGAGAAAATATTTTTAAAAGAATAGAGAACAAAAGTTAAAATGAACACATGGTATTTGTAGAGAGAGCTTTTCCTGATATTTTAGAAAGTTTGATGAAATATTTTAAGCTACTCAAAAATATACAACTTTCAAAAACAGTAACAGTCTCTACACATAATTCTAGGTAGTTTTTGATGATACACTCTAACTTACTCATCTGGAGAACTGAATCTTTAAAAATATGAAGCCAGTAAATATTAGAAATAAGAACTGAGCACTTTTCTGATCAAGGATCCCTTCATGCTTCAGGAAACATTAGGAGGAGAAAAATGTCACACCTATCCTTTCTCCTTTGAAGCCAACTTTATATTTTCCTGTATACAAGCTAAAAAGTCAAGTCCTCCTCTTGTGAGTGCCACTGTGGAAGCAGAGCAGAAAAATGTTCTAACTAGCATAGTTTCAACCCTCTTCTTTTAAGAGTGACTAAGGCCCACAGAGCTAGTTAGGCAGCCTTGGAACTGGGGCAAAAATCACCTGTGTTGCATTTCCACTATAGCCAGGGTTAGATTAGGCAGTGAACTCTGTTCTCTTTCAGAGTAGCCTGGTCTTAGATTATGAGACAGAGACTCATGAGATTTGACACTGTAATAAATATGTTAATTTTCAAAAGATATGAAAAATTTAAATTCTGTGTTTAAAGTTTCTTAAGTGGAGAAAAATGATAACAGCTATTCATTTTTTTCTTTCCTAAACCTATACAAATTTTTATTAAGAAAATTTTCAAACATGAAGAGTAGAGAAAGTAATATATAACTCCCTCTCTATAATTGAGATTTATCAACTGCTAACATTTTTGCCATATTTGCTTCATTTTCTAATTTTTTAAATTTATTTTTATTTATTTTTTTGAGACAATTTTGTTCTTGTCATATAGGCTGGAGTGCAATGGCATGATCTTAGTTGACTGCAACCTCTGCCTCATGGGTTCAGGCAGTTCTGCCTCAGCCTCCTGAGTAGCCGGGATTACAGGCATGCACCACCATGCCTGGCTAATTTTTGTATTTTTAGTAGAGATGGGGTTTCACCATGTTGGTCAGGCTATTTTTGAACCCCTGACCTCAGGTAATCCATGTGCCTCGGCCTCCCATGGTGCTGGGATTACAGGAATGAGCCACCACACCCGGCCCAATTTAATTTTTTTAGAGATGGGGTCTTGTTTTCTTGCCTAGGCGGGAGTGCAGTGGCAGGATCAAAGCTCACTGCCACCTTGAATTCCTGGGTTCAAGCTGTTTCACTAAATCAGCCTCCCGAGTAGTGAGGACTATAGTCATGCACCACCATGCCTGGCTAATTTTCTTACTCTTTGTAGAGACAGTGTCTTGCCATCTTGCTCAGGCTAGTCTCGAACCCCTGGGCTCAAGCAATTATCCCGTCTTGGCTTTCCAAAGTGCTGGGATTATAGGCATAAGCCACCGTACCTGGACTGCTTCATTGTTTTTCGCTTAATTAAATATTTTATAGTGCTTTACAGACATCATGACAGTACATCCCTAAATATGTCAGTATGTGTTTCTAAAAATTAAGGACAGTAACTTCTTAATAATTGGCAGTTACTTTTTTTTCTGTTCTTCAGAGACTATATGTGTTCGGGCTGGGCGCGGTGGCTCACGCCGGTAAACCCAGCACTTTGGGAGGCCGAAGCGGGTGGATCACCTGAGTTCAGGAGTTTGACACCAGCCTGACCAATATGGCGAAACCTTGTCTCTACTAAAAATACAAAAATTAGCTGGGTATGGTGGTGTGCACCTGTCGTCCCAGCTACTCGGGAGGCTGAGGCAGGAGAATCGCTTGAACCCGGGAGGTGGAGGTTGCAGTGAGCTCAGATTGCGCCACTGCACTCTAGCCTGGGCAACATTGTTAAAATCGGTCTCAAAAAAAAAAAAAATAAATAAAAAAAAATAAAAAGACTATGCTGTATGTGTTCATTTATCATATCAGTAGTAGAAAAAAAAAACTTACTTGTTTTGGACAAACAGAAAAGCACAGGAGACAAACACAGAACTCATTACAAACTTACCAGCTAGAATCAAGATAAATACCTACGTGTCTGTAAATGGCGGGTGTCACTCCTTGCCAAAGCTTTAGAAAGCCTTCCTCTTGAATGATCCCTAGGGCTGTGCGCACCATTCCCCTATAGGGGGCAGATTCTCTTGCACCGTCTCCCAACCGAGCAAGAGCTGCTTCTCCTTGCATTTGGAGTCGAGTTTTTGTGAGATCCAGGGGAAAGGTTGCTAGCAAAAACACAAATGCAGGAAAAATCCCACAACATTCAGAGAAATAAACAAAAATCTAAAATCATAGGACTAATATTTTCCCAACTGGTGGTTCTCAAATTTTAGAATATAGCAGAATCAGCTAAGGAGATTTTTTAAATTACAGATTTCCTGGCCCTGTGCCCATGGATTCTATTCCAGTAGGTTGAAGAGAGTTTAGAAGCTTGATCTTACACAGTCTTAATTTAAGACTGTGTCTTAAATTTAAGAATCCCTACACAAGAGCATCCCAGATCCTGGCAATAAATAAATAAATTACTTAATTAAAAATGACAAGATGGGTTCTTTCTATTCAGAAATTTCATTTTAAAATCTATGTTAGTCCTTAACTTTTGCTTTCCAATGGTAAATAATTTAAAGTATCCATATTCTGTAGCATCCTCTTGATTGCAGTCATGATTATTTAAGATCTGATATAACTTTACAATACTGCACTATATCTTCTTAAGTACTAGAATAAATGCCAGATGAAGCTGAATTCTATAATTTCATGGATAGTGTTCACATACAGATGGCTCCCTGACCTGATGATTGAGATACAGAAGATGTAATGGAGTTTATAATGTTGTCTTTTATATGCAAGGGTCACAAGCTCAATATTCTTTCAATTAAAGCATATGTGGAATTATTTTTCCAGCATTAAATTATATGTCTTGCCTACTCATGGCCTCCTTACAAGTACTAACTGTATTTGGAAATTTTTTCTGTTTTAAATTTTAAATTAGAGATAGACCTTTTACCTTAATACAGTTAAGCTAAATGGGCTGCATAGGGAAGATAAAGCTCACAACCTTATACAGAAAATGTCCTGAACAATTAACGACATTCAGACAAGTTCATGAACATTACTTACATTATATAAGACTTTTCAATGACCACCACCTGACACAAAACCTTAGTATACCTTTTCCAAGAGAAAACAATGTGGGTAAGGAAAGTGAATATTAAATTTTACCACTGGTTTCTGGAAAAGTTAGTATTTTGCTGACAGTTTCCCTAGAACAGAAGTAGCTTGCATATAGAGACTTCAAGCAATGTTTTATTGACATATGAAACCTGAAAAGTCTTAAGAAATAGGACTCTCCATGTTACATAGATTGTGTCTTTCAAAATAAGTTTTGTTTTCTTCCTGGTTTCTTAAATGATGCTTCAGGTTCCTGAATTTGCTTGTACTTAAAACCATCCCACATTTTGATTCCCGTTCACACTCCCCACACAATTCTATGAATTTTTAACAGGGAATAGTCCTGTATAAAAGAACCATTGAGTCACAGAGGGACACATCAGTTAAAAATAAATTATATCATTCAGCAATCTGCTTTTAGATCTTTTTAAGTTGATGAATTTTATTTCAGTAAAAACAATGAAAAGTAAAAATTCTCCATCATTTTCAAAGGGAGAGACATTAAAAAATAGAGGGGCTAAAGGCAAAAATGGAAGAGCACAAAACAACAGATCATGGCTGGCTATGCTAGAATTAAAAAAACTCTTCAAAAATAGGACCAACTAAAATTTACAAATGATAACGCATCAGAGCTGTTCTTTTTATTTTTTTATAACAGGTAAGAAAATGTAAGGGTAATCTTAAACTGTTAAGGCTGCATAGGAAACACATGGGTATGCTACTCACAAAATCCTTGGAATAAACGCTACTTGCTCATTCAAGGACATCATCATTCCACTCGAGATGGCCTCTTAAAGTTTTTTTCTGACTCATTTAGGCAGATGTAACTGCTTTTCTATGCTTTTATGACACTTAATAGTATCTTCATTATAGCAAGTAGCACATTATAATTGTCTTTCTCTGTATGTCGCCCCAGCAGCCTGTAAGAAGGTCAGAACTGGGTTTTTTCAAATATATATGCACAGTCCCTGGTATTGTAGGAATTATAAAAATGTCCAACTAATGAGTGTCCTGCCTTGAATTTAGCAATCATATATTATTGACTTCTCAGAATTCTGCAAGGTAAACAATAGAGATGAATTACACTCAAAGAGGTCAAGTAACCGGCGGATGCGTAAGTCCATGCTCTGTGAGTGGCAGGTTAATAACTGAAGTCTCACAAGATAGGTCCACAACTTGGACCCACAAGATAATGACAGTGTGGCTGTGTAAGACTATAACCCACAGAGATTATCTCATTAAGTATGGAAAACGGATTATGTTTTTTAAAAGGTCATCCTCATGAAAAGGAAAATAATTCCTACAGAGGAATGACAGCTCGCGAAGCTTCTCAAAGTACACATTCAAGCACCATAGCACATGCCTAAGGCAGGCATTAGACAAGATTAGAAGGCAAAGGCCGTGGAGACCTCAGTCTCTCCTCCTCCCACCGAGGGTCTGGCGTCCACCATCACCTCCGCCAGGCGGGCGTGGAAGGGGCGACCTCTAGGATGCGCACGGCCGGGCGCGAAGCCGCCCGCGCTCCCTCCCCCAGCGCGGCGCGCGCCACTGGCCCGGGAGGCCCAGACGGGTACCTAGCTCCGCCACGGTAGCCGCGCAGCCAGACAGTAGGAACTTGCTCGCTCGGGGCCATCTCTGAGCCAGCGGCAAAAGCCTCTCCTCCTCCTCCTCCGGGACGGACATTCAGCAGCAGGGCAGGACGATAACGCACCCCTTCTCGCAGCTGCACCGCGCCACCGCTGCCGCCTCCCTGCCAGGGCGGCCCCTTTTCAACAGGCTAGTTGCCGGGGTAGGACCATTTCCCTCGTTCCGCTCGGCCAGGCGGACCCGCAGCCTTCCTACCAGTCCCAGGCTGGAGTGGTCCAGTTGCCCCCTGCACCCCAGAATAGAAAAACACAGAGGAGCCCAGGAGGTTACTGGGCAATGTAGTCCGCCAGGCAGCGCGACGTCTCTGATTGGCCGGCCGCCGGGCTCCCGCTGCGGCTCCGCCCCCCCCTCCCCTCCCCACCCCCCCCGTTTCCACAGCAACGCGGTCGGTTCTCGCCCATCTGTCCGAGCCCGGCTCTGCCCCTCCCTGCATTTTTTCCGCGCTGGCTGAGATTCAAAGAGAAGTGGAGGTGGGAGGGAGCAACACTGAAAAAATCACCTAAAAACTGGGACAGAGGAAGAAAGCCATAGTTACGAAGCAGACAGGTTGGGAGTCCTGGCAGGTTCCTCAGCCCACAGAAAAGGAGCAAGTACCAGGGCGGCAGGACTGTTTCAAACTTCTCTGATTCTGGAAGGTGCTGGACAAAAACATGGAACTAATTTCCCCAATGGTAATTATAATCCTGAGTTGCCTTGCTCTGTTCTTACTCCTTCAGCGGAAGAATTTGCGTAGACCCCCGTGCATCAAGGGCTGGATTCCTTGGATTGGAGCTGGATTGGAGTTTGGGAAAGCCCCTTTAGAATTTATAGAGAAAGCAAGAATCAAGGTATGTGGCCGTGGTAGGCGGGGTCTCCAGAGGAAATAATGCTTTCTTTTTAAAATTTTCTTTCGTTGGCTCTCAAGTGCAGTGTTAGAACACGGGAATGTACCTGCTAGCCTCCACTAAAGGATCTAGTCATTTCTGAATTCCTCTACTAGCAATTAATAACCATAGCCTGTGCAAAATTTTGCGAAAGAAACGAAATACAATGGCAGCATGCATCTACATTTTTGGAAGTAGAGATTAACTTCATCGAAGTTAAATTCTAAATGTATATGTGTTAAGTAAATGTTTTCAGTAACTGGAAAAGATGAAGTGTAATCCAATTTAAGTTTGTGAAAATGAGTAATTCGTATCCAAATCGGAGTTAACACCGAAGTGTACAAAGTGCTTGCACAGTTGCTCCTTACAAAATGAACAGGCACTGTATTTTTAGCTGACGTTGTTGTTTGATGATGATGTGCTCCATTTTTCACTACGTCCTGAGGAGACGAGTAATCCTTGTTGTAGTAGATGTTTTGGTCTTGAAAGAATCTTTTAAATGTCTGAACACTTCAAGGAATAGAACTTTATTAATGTCTTTTAAGTTTTATTCAATTTCCAATCTCAAAGATTTTATGGTATTTGATTGTCTAATAAATTCATATGATATTAATTGTCATTATTCTTATGAATTATAATACTTTCTGTGGTGACTCATTCTTCATCTGGTTAGCCCAATTTGTAGAATAAATTTATACATAGTAGCATTGTTATACCACTGATCATTTACCTTCAAAATCTCTGAGATTCCAATTTAGTAAAAAACTTATAGAAAATTAAGGAGAACTAAGATGAAAATAAAAATAACCCAGAATATCATACCGGAAACACTGTAAAAATTTAGTGTATTTATATTATTTTGCTCTTTTTCCTATGCATTTACAAACTATTTAGTGAACAACAGTGGAATAATATTGTAATACTCTTTTATGTGCTTTTAATTTTAACTTATAATGTGAGTAACTTTTCTGTATCATGAAATACGTTGAATCTTCCTCTTATGGCTATATTTTGTCATAGGAGGATACGAAAGTTTACTTAAATCTCAGTAGTTGGATTTATAGGTTGCTGTCAACCTTTTTTTCTTTATTTCAATCAGTGTTTCAGTGAACATTCTTGCATGTGTGTGTGCATGTATTGGTTGTGTGGTTTTACATTTTGCATTTATCTGATTGTTTACTCAGAATAAATTCCTAGGGGTGGAATTGCTGGGTCAAAGGACATGCACGCTGAAATTGCTTATATGAATGCGTTACCTTTGGAAAAAGATGTATCAATATGCAATTTTTATTTTCCATTGAGTGTATGGAATTGCCTAGCTTCTCATGTCCTGTGGTACACTGGATACCATAATTCTTTGAGATTTTTGCTAGTCTGATAGTTGAAAAATTATATCTAAAAGAAATACTCCCTTGTCTCCCACAGCCTTCCTTAGACATATGATTTTGATCATTTTTAAGGAACATTTTTTTTACAAGCTTGTATCAGAAGGTTAAATATTTGTGACGTCTGTGTTGTCTTTCCTGACTAAACAAAATAAATTATTGCTGGACTCGGTGGCTCATGCCTGCAATCCTAACACTTTGGGAGGCAAGGGTGGAAGGATCGCTTGAAGGAATTTGAGACCAGCCTGGGAGATACAGCGAGACCTCATCTCTACAAAAACTAAATATAAAAATAAAAAAAAAATTAACCTGATCCAGTGGCACATGCCTGTAGTCCCAACTACTCTGGAGGCTGAGGAGGGAGGCTTGCTTGAGCTCAGGAGTTCCAGGTTGCAGTAAGCTATGATGGAGCCACTGCATTCCAGCCTGGACAACAGAGTAAGATCCTGTCTCTTAAAAAAAAAAAAAAGAGAGAGAATATGACTGTATTATTTGATTTTTTACTACTAAAAGCTTTTAAGGTTCACTCTTGCCTCTCTTGTACCCTTAACCTGGGCAGAATGATAAAAAAAAAAAAAAAGCCAGAGTTCTCCCACCTTTGGTGCCAAGGGAGATTCAAACTTCACAAACCGCAACCTTAATGTAGGAAAGCTCACACCAGCCTACCCTCTAAACACAATAAAACCGCAAGACCTGTCTCCTTTCACTGTTTTCTCAAGCCATTTTTGGATCCGCTTGAGAGGCCTCCCTTATTTTCTCTAGAGAAGTCTCGTTATGTATGAAATAAACCTCTTGATACCCTCTCGGGGCACATGTGCGTGTACGTGTGTGTGTGTGTGTCTGTCTCTGTGTCTGTGTGTATGTGTGTAAATGTAATCATTGTCTCGACATCGAAAGCCTTGTAGAAGACTAAAAAGAGACAACTTTGGTGATCACATAAAAAATCTTCCCATTATTTTAATCTTTGCATAGATTATGCATTTATATGGTTCAAAAAATTGTAAATATAAAAACTACAAGGAAAAATCCCTTCAACCTCTGTTTCCCTTCCATCCAGTTCTCACTGCTCATTCCCAACCTTGGCAACAGTGTAGTTCATTTCTTATGTATCCTTTCACAGTTTCTCTAACTATATACAAGCAAATAGAATTATAGACTTTTATTTTCCACCTTATAAGCAAATGTGTCATATTATTCACACTGTTCTTTTGCCAGTAGTTATTTACTCTTTACATATCAGTAGCATATAGAACTGCTAATTCTTTTCTTTGAAGATACATGGATATGGCTACATTTATTTAATAAGTTTCCTCATCAATAGACATGTGGTAGTCAGATTTCTAAGATAACCTGAAATGATTCTGTATCCATTCCCTTGTGTAATCACCTCCTCTTGAGTGTCAACAAAACCTAGTGACTCACCTCTAATGAACAGAATATGGCACCAGAGAACTGATGTTCCTTCTGTGATTAGGCTTTCATCTTGATAGCAGACTCACTTGCCTTCCTAGTTTGCATTCTTTAATGACGAGAGCTGTCATTATAGAGAGGCCTTCAAGGCAAGAAATAGAGGGAGGCCCTGGCCAACCCCAGTAAAAATCAAAAGTCTTCAATCCGATAGCCTGTGAAAAACTAAATTCTGCCACCAACCCTGTCAGCTTGGTAGTGAATACTGCTACCCCAGTTGAGCCTTGAGATGGCTTGAACCCAATCTTTAGTTACGAAATTCTATTACGACAGAAAAATACATATTGCAAGTCTGATACTTTGTACTTTATTATTGAGACAGAGGATTGTGTTCATGCTTCAGACTACGAGGTTATATCAGTCTAATGTTGATTAGAATTTTTTTTAAGCATACCTTTTTGTAAGCATGAGACATTGATAAAATTTCTGGCAGTCTGATGGAGAGACTTATTTTAAACATGTAATAGTACAAGCAATCTGCAGCTATCTATGAGTTTCTATTTGTTGACACAATGGAAACATTATTTGAAAACACAGTGTCCCAAAGTGTGCTAGGCTGAAGTTTGGTATTTTGCAAAAATATTCAATAAATAGTTTATGTAAACTGTTGGAAAACTACTGGCTCAATAAAGCATCATTATTTTTCAGGTTCTAATGAGGGAAATGGTGTCTACCTCCCACCACCATGTGTAGAATGTGAAATTTTGAAAATGTGGGCATAGGATCTAGATGTCAAGTAGCCCCCAAAGACACAAGGTTCCCTACATTAAAATAGGTATATTAGACAACTTCTGCAGTTTATCTGCTTAAACAGCTCTTTGAAAGGGCGCCTACTTTAAACTGCTCTAAGATATATTTGACAGTCTTATCTGTAATCATTTATGTTGAGTTAAAATCTGCTTTCTCTTATATTATTATGGCTGCACCAATTTGTTTTGGTCAGTGTTTGCATGATACATATTTTTCTATCCCTTTCAATTTTTCTGAATCTTTATATTTTAACCCAGTCTCTTGAAAATAAAAGATAGATTGAACCGAATGAAAATAAAAATATGAAGTATCATAATTTCTATCACTATGTACTTATATTAGAAAAGAAGAAAAATCTGAAATTGATAAACTTTCAAGAATCATCTCCTCCTAAAAAAGAGTAAAATAAGCCCAAAGAAAGTGGAAGGAAGGAAATAGTGAAGAACAGAAATCAATGAAATTGAAAATTAAAAAAGATAAAATAAAATCAATGAAAGAAAAAACTGTTTTTCTGAAAAGACCAATAACATTGCCAGACTTCATGCAAGACTGATAGAGAAATTACAAATGACCAATGTTTGAATGAAACAGGAAATATCACTGCACACATCAAAAGGATGATAAGGAAATACTATTAATAACTACAAACATAAATTTAACAAGTTATATAAAATGGATCAATTCATGGAAAAACACATTCTACCAAAACTATCCAATATGCAATATATAATTTTAATAGCCCTACACTGTTAAGGAAATTGAATTTTTATTTTGATAACTTCCCCAAAAGAATTCCCTAGGCCCAGATTGTGTCATTGGAAAGCTATACCAAATGTTTAAAAAAGAATTAACTATGAGTTCTACACTATTTCTTCCAGAAAGTAGAAGACAAGGGAACATTTCCCAGTCTATTTCATGAAGCTGGTATTACCTTGACATGAAACCACAGATAGTACAGAAGAAGAAAACTACAGACAAATATTACTTATGAATATAATCAGAAATAACAAAATATCAGCAAATAAAATCCATAAGTATATGAAAGGAATTACGAAGTGAAGTCTGTCAAACCACGTAAGCTGCTGTATTAACAAGCTAAAGAAGAAAAAGCACATAAAGAAAAAGCATTTGACAAATTTTATATCCATTCATGATATCCATTCATGATAAGGAATAGAGGGAAATTTCCTAACTTGATAAAGAACATCTACAAAAATTCTATAGTTAACAGGACTGTTAAATGAGGAAAGACTAAATGATTCCCCCATGTGATGGGGAACAAAGCAAAGATCTATGTTGTCACAACTTTTATTCAGTATAGTGCTGGAAATTTTAGCTGGTGCAATAAAGCAAGAAAAGAAAATAAAAGACATATAGATTCAAAAATAAGAAATAAAGCTGTCTTAATTTGCAGATGACATTCTTGTCTATGTAGAAAATACCAAGGAGTCTACAAAAAAAACTCTTGGAATAAATAGAAGGCAAACATAAAAATATCAATTGTTTGGTAACATACTAACAATGAACATGTGAAAACCGTAATTAAAAATACATTAACATTTATAATCACTCAAGAAATATGTTGGTATAAATCTAACAAAACCTACAGAACTTGTAAGCTAAAATGCACAAAACGTTGATGAAAAAAATCAAAAGTCTTAAGGGACAGATGTACTGTGTTCCTGATTGGAAAAGTCAACATATTAAAAATGTCAGTTTCTTCCAAGCTGATATCCAGGTTTGATGCAAATACTATTCCCAGCAAGATTTGTTGTAGATATAGAAAAAGTTATTCTAAAATTTACATGGAAAGGCAAAGAAACTAAAATACATAAAATAATTTTGAAAAAGTAGAATAGAATGAGAGGAATCATGCCACTCAATATCAATGCCTATTACTAATCAAGACTATGTGGTATTGGCAGAAGGATAGACACAAAGATCAATGGAACAAAATAGAGTATCTAGATATAGAGTCACACAAATATGTCAACTGATCTACAGCAAAGGTACAAAAACAACTCCATGAAATAAAGATGGCCTTTTTAAACAAGTGATGATGGAGCAATTTAATGCTATAAGCCAAAACAAACAAACAAAACAGCAACAACAGAAAACCACCCCCAACACACAACAAAATGAATTTCTACCTGAGTCTTATATCTTATACAAAATTAACTCAACATAGATAACAGACTTAAATATGAAACTTAAAGATATAAAAAGAAATATAGATGAATATCTTCCTAATTTGGGATAGAAAATAGCTCTTAGACTTGACGTGAAAAGCATAGTTCATAAAAGGAAAAATTGATAAATTGAAACTCATCAAAATTAAAAACATTTGCTCTGTAAAAGAGTTAATTAAGAAGATTTAAACAAAAGCTACAGACTGGGATAAAATATTTGCAAGCCACACATTCAATAAAGGACTAGTATCTAGAATATACAAAGAACTCTCATCACTTAACAGTAAAATACAAAATCCAGTCAGAAAATGGGCAGATGACATGAACAAGAAGTGTCAAGGAAGAGAATATTCAGGTGGCAAATAAGCACATGAAAAGATGTTCAACATCGATAGTCATTAGAGATATGCAAATTAAAACCATGAGATACTACTACACATCTATCAGGATGGCAAAGATAAAAATAGCAACACCACCAAATGTTGGTAAGGATACAGGGAAAATGGATTACACATACATATGGTGGAAATATAAAATGGTACAGCCACTCCAGAAAACACTTTCCAGTTTCTTAAACATCTAAACATGCAGCTAACTGTATGACCTGGCAATTGCACTTCTAGGAATTTATCAGAGAGAAACTTAATGTTTACATAAAAACCCAGATACAGATGTTTATAGAAGTACTATTTGTGGTAGCCCCAAACTGAAAAGCATCCACTGTCCTTCAACCATATTTATTTTTGTTATTTTTATTTTTAGAGACAAAGTCTTGCTCTGTTGCCTTGGCCAGAGCACAGTGGTGCAAATGATAGCTCACTGCAACCTCAAAAACTCCTGGGCTTAAATGATACTCCTGCCTCAGACCCCCAAAGCAGTAGAATTATAGGCATGTCTAGCCCAGCCTTCAATAATGTTTAAATAAACTGTTGTACATTCATACTGTGGAATACTACTCAGAAATTTAAAGGAATGAATGATTGATGCACACAACAATTTGGGTGAAGATTCAGAGAATTACACTGAATGAAAGGCCAATCCCCAAAATTTGTATACTAAATGCCTCCGTTTATATAACATAGTGAAATTCAAAGTTACAGAAGTGGAGAACAGATTAGTGGTTGCCAAGATTAAGGAGGAGGTGGTAGAGGGAGAAACAGTGGGGGTGGCTATAAATGGGCATCCTTTAGGATCTTTGTGAAACAGTGGGGGTGGCTATAAATGGGCATCATTTAGGATCTTTGTGGTGATGGAAATATTCTGTATCTTGACTGTGTCAGTGTCAATAACTTGGTTGTGATACTGTACTATAGTTTTGCAAGATGTTTATACTGGGAAAACAGAGTAATGGATACGTAGGTTCTCTCTGTAACATTTCTTACAACTGCATGTTAATCTACAATTATCTCTAAATAAAAAGTTTAATTAAAAAATAAACAAGCACTACTTCTACAGCATACTCCCTTTACTGCGTAACACTGAGGCTGCTGACATTGCATACAAAAAAGAACAAAAGGAAAGCAAGTAAAACAACACAACAACAACAAAAGTCTTGTTACATAATTTCTAACACTGTACATGACCATCTTTCACTGTTCAGTTATATTGCAGTTGCTTTAAATGCCCCACATCAACAGTTATCTCAACTGCTGCTTCAATGTATTTGAACGCGGTTAGTTTACTGTTGTGGCCAGGTGCTTGTAGATGTTATGAAAGGCTACCTACTAATAGGAAGTTAAGAATTCTCCTTTGAGCAAACTTTAACAATGAAAATGTGTCATCTTTAAGTACTGGTTAACAAACAATTATAGATCGGGAATGTTACAAAGCAATGTAGATGTCTGGATTACTACTGTACAAAAATGGGACTTCATTTTTTGGTGGCTCAATGGCTTTTGGGCCGGCAAGTTGCCTAGTAGCACCCAACAGTGTGTTGCAGGAGTAATCATGTGCCATCTCTTGGGAGGTGTAGAAATGACTAATACTGAAATAATGATGAGCATAAATTGTGCCTTGATATATTTATAATACTGCAATGGAATATGAAAGTATGATGATTCTTTTGATGATAGAATCGTGGATAAGATTGTGGTTTGCTGCCCACTTCATAATTAAAGAAACTGCTAAATTATATTTAGAGGTCAGAGAAAATGATGACATTTTTTTCCCCAACAAGGTCATAGATGGCTGATATCAAACCCTGTGCTATAGGATGTTCACATGCTGCTAAGAGTGATCTGATAAAGAGGGGAAAATTAATGATGTAGGAGAGAGAGGCATAAATGTAGAAGAAAGAGAGGGCAAGAGAGTAACACAAATGGAGAAATGTTGACATTTCATGAGGGCAGGAACTTCCATCCATGTTAGCAGGAGGGAATGCATGGAGAATGTGTACAAATGTACGTACCTTGCAGGATTTAGTAGCAATAAACTGAGATTGCTGCTTGATTGCTCCATTTTTCCAGTGAGTTACAAGGCAGGGACACTATGTCAGAGTGGAGAGGGTTGGTAGGTTGTACAGGTGAAATAGTAATTTTGAAAACTAGGAAAGTGAACAGATTAGAAAAGTGTATAAAGATTGCAAGGCATTGTTGAATAACCATGGATTTCCTGTAAACCAGCTGGCAATTCTGAACTCTTTTGTGGAGCAATATTGGGCTATAGGTTGCTTGTGAGTCTACTAATATCTTGAAAACAATGTTTAAATGTTACAATGTTGATATAATTTCTAATTATCATTTATAGTTATTATTTTCTGCTTATTTCATACTACAGGAATGGAAGGTACAAATAAGCAATAACATGATCAAAGGGAACATTATGTATTAGGACAGAACAAATTAAAATTTATGTAATTCAAATCTGGCTGAAACAATCAGAATTTATACTTAATTACCAAATATAATCTTAATAATTTTTCTCTTAACTATAACTTCAGCATTAGGGTTCTTGGGGAGAATTGTCTTAAATATAACCCATGGCTTAGAAATGCTTACTAATATGATCTGTGTTTGTTTTATTTCAGTATGGACCAATATTTACAGTCTTTGCTATGGGAAACCGAATGACCTTTGTTACTGAAGAAGAAGGAATTAATGTGTTTCTAAAATCCAAAAAAGTAGATTTTGAACAAGCAGTGCAAAATCTCGTTTATCATACAGGTAAAGAATATTTTCAGATAGCCCATGCGAAATCTGACATTGGAATCCAAGAGTAGTTTTAGACATCCTTACTCCTCTATCAAGAATGATGAGAGTCCATTATTTTACTCTTGAGATATGACTAGAAGAGGAAAAGAATATGAATTTTACTGTTGAAATAAAAATGAATGGTAGCCTAATACATTTAGATTTGAATCAGACACCTGAAAAGTGATAAGATTACCTCATTGATGTTTTCTTTAGCGAATATTTGGAATCTGTATCATGTTACAGCTTCCAAGATGTTACTGACTCTTTTTTACTGCTGTGTATACAATGTTCTACAGGCTATAGAGGTCTTGGCCTGATTACATGTTGCTCGGCTCCCTGAAAGTAGAATTCCATGGCTTAGTACATCATTTACAATGGCATTTCCTGATATATTTTATAGGGCTATGATGGTAAGTGGGAGCTTGACTTGCCTTTCACAAATCCTCCGTCTTCAGAGACTGCTAGATTGCACAGTCAGCATGCTTCCAGTGTGGCTGTCTGTCTTCATTTCTTCCCAGCCTGCAAATGTGTGTACTGGGGCCATTTGTCCTCCCTGGAATCCAGAGCTGGTTCATTTTGTGTCTGGTTCTTTTTTTGTGCTTTCACGATGTTTTCTCTTGCTTCTATTCTCTATGGCTTCTTTCTCTCTGCTTCCCTTTTTTTTTCTTTGATTCCTTTTCATGTAACCTCTTGTGCATTTCTTGACATTAAGACAAGAAAGTTTTAAAAGCTACTAGTAATCAATAGTAATCAATAGAAATATATATATATATTATATATATAGTATATATATAATATTTATATATATATACTATATATATATATATACTTGTTTGCATGATCATCACAACCTGTTGGTTAAATTCTTTGATTATTTAGTGCTTCTTGATGTTTGGACTATGGAATTTCAAGTCAAAGAATATAAATATTTTGAAGGCCTTTGATCTGAAGAGTCACATATGCCTTCAGAAAAATTTACTAAGTTACCTATCAGAGGTGTATGGAAATGATTGTGTTTTTTCACCTGGGCCTCTTCTGTGGACTTTTATGCTTAAATATTTCTGTTTAACAGATGAAATATGTTAATATTTATTCTTGAATCAGTTTCTCATTCCTCCCATATATTCTCTAATCATAGAAAAGATGTGTGCTCAGGAAATCTAAAAACTGTTTTTCATTAACTTACACAAAATGTAATTTATACATAATAGGATAATGAAATACAAAATTAAAACTTATTCTTTGAAAAAGTTACTTTAATAGAAATGACAACAATGGACATAGGGGACTACTGGAGGGGGATGGGGAGAGGACAAAGATTGAAAAACTGTTGATACTGTGCTCATTACCTGAGTGATGGGATTAATCATACCCTACACCTCAGCATAACACAATATACTCATATAACAAACCTGCGTATGTACCCCCTGAATCTAAAATAAAAGTCAAAACATTTTTAAAAAAGAAAAAGTTACTTCAAAATAAATAAAAAATGAGTAAAAAATAAACCCCAATTCCTAAATAGGAGTGTGTATTGTAGAAGGAGCATGAATGCTAATATAAAGAAAATAGTGGGCTCACAGCTATTCATAGGGTTAGGAAAGGTCTCCTGGTGAAATATTCAAGAAGACACCTGAAGGAAAAATAGAAATTTGTAGAAGTTTGAAGCTCATAGGTATAAGTGTGTGGGATTGGGGGGGAGTAGATATGGGTATAGTAAAGGAGAGAATATTCTGAGCAGGCAGAACAGCCTCTGAAATGTTGGGATATGTAAAATATATGTTTTTAATGTATCTGGACTATAGATTTGGAGGGAGAAGGGCTGAAAATACCAGCTCTCTTCATCACCTATTTGTAGATTATCCCTTAAAGTGAATAGACTTTCACTATCTCACAGAATACATTGAATCTTTTTTGTTTGTTTGTTTTGAGATAAAGTCTCAGTCACCCAGGCTGGAGTGCAGTGGTGCAGTCTCGGCTCACTGCAACCTCCTCCTCCTAGGTTCAAAGGATTCTTTTGCCTCAGCCTCCCCAGTAGCTGGGATTACAGGTGCCTGCCACCACACCCAGCTAATTTTCCTATTTTTAGTAGAGACAGGGTTTCACCATGTTGGTTAGGCTGGTCTGAAGCTCCTGATTGCAAGTGATCTGCCTGCCTCGACCTCCCAAAGAGCTGGGATTACAAGCGTGAGCCACCACACTCAGCCGAGAATAGGTAGAATCTTTATCTACTTTTATTTACTGGAGGTGACTTTAGGTGCTGGGAGGACTTTGGCGGTAGTCCCTACTGACCAAATAATAATAGAGATATATTGACTGTGTTTCAAGGAGTTGTTACTTGTTTTGAAAATAGTTTTCTTTGTTCATAGCATCAATTCCAAAGAATGTCTTTTTAGCACTGCATGAAAAACTCTATATTATGTTGAAAGGGAAAATGGGGACTGTCAATCTTCAACAATTTGCTGGACAACTGACTGAAGAATTACATGAACAACTGGAGAGTTTAGGCACTCATGGGACAATGGACCTGAACAACTTAGTAAGGTAAATAGATGCATTAGTATGATTTAGTCTTGCTTTTTATTTTAAATTTTTTTAAACAAAGAATCCTATACAGTGGACTTCAAAAATTGTCAGATTGATTAATGAAATATACCTCACTAGGCTATTAAGAGATTATTTTAATCTTTCAAATTCTAATTCAGTTCAGCATTTCTATTTTATGGTGAGCAAATAAGCCAATACAATCATTGTAATACATTTGCGGTAATTTCTCCTTAGTCATTCCATACAATTGTGTATAAATTACATGGATTTACCTCCTATAATTTTCATGCTTCCATCAGAACTTTGATAAAACATTCAGCACAATTTGTGATTATTAGAACAAGAGGACACTGAGAGGATGGGGGAGAGGATGGAATCAAAAAGTGGTGAAAAAGGTCCAGGAGATGTTTGTGGTATTTAACAAGTGTCTCTGGCAAAGTCATTGTGGGCCTTAGGACTGAGCTCCAGGGTCCTCTATTAAGGGAGATCCCAGGGAAGAGCAGCAGACAAAGTCAGCACTATTCTGAAGCTTTCTGGGAAATTTAAAGCCTGGGCATGGGAGCCATGAAAAATATTTCCCACATGCATACAGAGAATTGGTAAGTTGAAGTTACCTGAGTCACTTTGCCATCTCAGCAGAATCCTGGAATGCCCAAGGCAAGAATCAGCAGTTCAGACTCAAACAGAAAGACAGTGAACATTTTGTTAGAGGTCTGGTAGTGGGTGATGGGGGAGGGGACACAGAAACAACCAAATTAGAAAATGTGCTGAAGCATACCCAATATCTGTAACAAAATGAAGATATTGAAATGAACAAAATATTCTTGGATATTTTTGAGACTTTGATGGAAGGAGATCATGAAGGGTTGGTAAATAAAAAATAAATAGTATTAAATGTTTTAAGGCATGTTAACAATTTTTTGTATTCTTTATCTTAAGTATGCTACAGTAATCACTTTATTCTCTTAATGGTAAAGCTTATTGATGATATGTACTGTATTTCAATAGGCAATAGTTTGAATTTATGGGAGACTGTGAGAAATTAGGAAATCTGGTGACTAATATTGCCCTGATTCTTTGTTTTTGTTGTTGTTGCTATCTAAAGGCATGGACTATATCTTAGCTATTATTATTTGCTAAATAAAGTCTTGTTGAATTGTATTAGATCAATTTATTATCTCATATTTGTCAGAGTCTAATATGCTTGCTTAGAAAGCATTTAAATATCTTCAGGTAAATCAAACCACAGTTTTAGTTCCACCTGTATTATCTTGACCACAGTAAGCAAATATCAAAACTTCTTAAGAGTGACTTTTTCCCAAGAGAATCTGCCACATATTATCTGTCCCTCATATATTGCTATGAAATAATGCCCTGCTCTGTATCCTTTGCCTTTCTTCTTTGGTCTTTTGACTTTCTGTGTGTTTCTGTCCTGTAGACATCTCCTTTATCCAGTCACAGTGAATGTGCTCTTTAATAAAAGTTTGTTTCCCACAAACAAGAAGAAAATCAAGGAGTTCCACCAGCATTTTCAAGCTTATGATGAAGATTTTGAGTATGGGTCCCAATTGCCAGAGTCTCTTCTAAGGTTTGTTTCCTATAATTAATTCTTTCATCAAGCTCCTCTCAGCAATTCATGCACCTTTCATTTTTCTGTTCTAAGTAGATGTAATAGCAGTTTAAGTGGGAGAGAAGCTGTTTGTTTCTGGTGTCTGTATGTTAATTGAAGGAGGACCAAGGAAGAGAGATGCTTTCCTTATTTTGATGAACAAAAAAATAGAGAGAGAGAGAAAGAGATTGATGGGATTAAGAATTTATTTTAAGGCCTTTTATCCCATGTACAGTGTATTATTATTGCACTCATTGCTGCAGTTAGGATTCCTGCTAAATCATCAACATGAGCAGTCTTAGAATCAGACACTGTCCTCATTCTCTTTGAGGCAAACATGGATGTGGTCAAATGCATTTCTCACAGTTGGCTCACACAAATGTTTTTAAAATGAGGCATATGCAAAGCAACTGCATGATTTAGAAATTTCTTGGCAGTGGCTCTGTGTTTTACTCCATTTAGGTTGCTATAACAAAGTATCATAGACTGGGAAGCTTATAAACAACAGAAATTTATTTCTCATTGCCCTGGAGGCTGGAGGTCTGAGATAAGGGTGCCAGCATGGTCACGTTCTGGTGAGGGCCCCTTCCAGATTGCATACTCCCAATTTTTCACTGTGTTCTCATGTGGTGAAAGGGGCAAACTCCCTCAGACCCCATTTATAAGGATACGACTCCTTTTCATGAGAACTCTATCCTTATGACCTAGCTACTACCCAAAACCCCCCACCTCCTAATACCATCACGTTGGGCATTAGGATTTCAACATATAAAGATTTGGGAGGGACACAGACATTCAGAGCAGAGCCTACATAGACTATTGGTCTACAATGGTGACTGTTGAGAAAAGATTTAGAAGATTAGCACCAGTTTGTTTTTCCCAGCTTAAGTAAGCAATTGGTTCCATGCATTGGGTTTTCATTCTCCTACAACTTACAGCAGCTGCATTAAAAGCAGACCAAGCAAGTTGTGGGTTCTTCCCTCTTATTCAGTGCCAGTCCAATAGGGCTCCAAACTTTTATTTACAAAAGACACTAAATATAGTTGTTTTGCCTCCCCAATTGTCCTTGTGGAGTAATAATTCCGAAGGTAGACCTTGCATGAAATTATACCTAAAAATGAAGACTACATTTAAAGAAATAATTTTCATTCCACAGATATCCCCTTTTTATGCTGTGACCTATTGTTTCTAAAGTGCTTTCAAATTAATTTCTATATATTTTGTTCTCATGTAGAAACTGGTCAAAATCCAAAAAATGGCTCCTGGAATTGTTAGAGAAAAACATTCCAGACATAAAAGCATGTACATCTGCAAAAGATAATTCCATGGTAAGTATTTCTTGCCCTTTTTTTTCTAACATATATGAAATAAAGACTAATAAATTATGGTTGTTAAAATATATTTTGCTAAAACACATGAGATTTATTATATATCATTTTTGTGTCAACAACTGTACTGGACATGTTGAGATACATTATTTTATTGTTACATCCTCACAACAACCTATGTAGAGTAGGATACCTATTCTGCGTAAGAAAAAACTAGAGACAATGAACAAAAAAAAATACAATTCCGATGTTCCATATTGATTTATGTGTTATCATACAGTTGGCTGTGCCAATAGCGACAGGTGAAAGTAATGGCAAATTAGGAAAAGAGAACAAAGCTCTACAAAGTAGACGACTTTGTTGTTGATGCCACTACCATTAGTTGTTTGTTTAGATCCAAGGAGGGAGTATAGTATAATTTAAAAAGCCAAGCACTAGGAGTCCATGACCTAAGTGTTATTCCAGATCTATGATTCTTCAAATGTGGCCCATAAACCGACAGCAGCAGCGTCACCTGGGAATCACTCAATCAGAAACTCTACAGTAGGCCAGGCATGGTGGCTCATGCCTGTAATCCCAGCACTTTGTGGGGGCCAAGGCAGGAGAATTGCTTAAGCCCAGGAGTTTGAGACCAGCCTGAGAAATAGAGCAAGACCTCATTTCTAAAAATAATGCTTTTTAAAAAATTTAGCCAGGCATAGTGCCACACACCTGTGGTACCAGCTACTTGGGAAGCTGAGGTAGGAGGATCATGCTTGAGCCAAGGCAGTCAAGGCTGCAGTGAGCCATGATTGTGCCACTACACTCTAGCCTGGAGGACAGAGCAAGACCCTGCCTCTAAATCAATCAATCAGTCAATCAGTCAGTCAATCAATCTTTGAAGTAGATTCCAACAATCTGGTTTAACAAGCCTTACCTTTGGTTCACATGTTTTCTAATGAATGGTTCTCACCTCTGCCTCCTCATTAGAATTACCTCCAGGACCTTTTGCAAACTGTCTGATGCCAGGGTCTGCCCACAGAGACTGGGTTTCATTTGGTCTGTACTGCCTAGGCTCAAATGCAGTCACCGGTCGTGTAACCTTGGGCATAGTATCTAGTCTTTTGGCCTCAGTTTCCTCACCTACCTCATAAAGTTGTTGTGGGAATTAAATGATTTAATCTTTGTAAAGCACTGAGAACAGAGGACTGGATAGGAGCTTGTCATTGCTATCATCATTTAAAAAAACATCTCTTCAAATATTTTTACATTTAAACATGGCATCAAAAGTTTTTGTTTGTTTTTAGTTAAACAGCAAGTATTACCATAAACAGCTTTGCTTAAAACTAGAAAGCAAGATGGCCTTAGGAATAAGGACTGTGTGAGTGTTTAGTTATCTTCTTCCTGAATAAAGGGAATAGGAACACCTGCTGGAAGGCCCTTCACTGACAAACTATATTTCAGCTAATATTTTTATTTTATATACAACCCGGACAAACACACATTTTCTTTGCATTGTTTTCTAGGACTTAGGGGCAAAAACACATGTATATAAAAAGTATACCCAGGTAGATCTGTAATATGTGGGCCTAGCAAACAGAATTTTAAAATTTCCAGTTAAAATTCCCTACCAACAGTACCTCTAGAATAGCATTTATTTTTCTTAACTCCGAAGAAATTTAGTTATTTTCAATCATTGGTACTCTAACTCTGTATTTGTAGTAGTCTGTTTTCATGCTGATAAAGCCATAGCGGAGACTGGGTAATTTATGAAAGAAAGAGGTTTAATGGTTCCACATGGCTGGGGAGGCCTCACAATCATGGTAGAAGGCAAGGAGGAGCAAGTCACATCTTACATGGATGGTGGCAGGCAAAAGGAGAGAGAACTTGTTCAGGGAAACTCCCCTTTGTAAAACCATCAGATCTCATGGGACTTATTCACTCTCACGGAAACAGCACTAGAAAGATCTGCTCCCATGATTGAGTTACCTCCCACTGGATCCCCACCGCAACATGTGGGAATTCAAGATGAGGTTTCAGTGGGTTCATAGCCAAACCATATCACTATTTGAATAGAAAATAAGTTTGAGTTTTGCTGAAGCCAATCCAATGTTTAAGACTTTAGGAGAGAATTCAACTTGAACATCAATGAGTAATTTAACTTTATTTTTTGATGTATTGCATCTCTGTTTTCCTCTAACAGTGTTTACACTGAGCTTGCTTTTTTTAGACAGAGTCTTGCTCTGTCGCCCAGACTGGAGTGCCATGGCGCGATCTTGGCTCACTGCAACCTCTGCCTCCCAGGTTCAAGCAATTCTTCTGCCTCAGCCTCCTGCGTAGCTGGGACTACAGGTGCATGCCACCACGCTTGGCTAATTTTTGTATTTTTAGTAGAGACAAGGTTTCACCATATTGGCCAGGCTGGTCTCAAACTCCTGACCTCATGATCTGCTACCTTGGCCTCCCAAAGCGCTGGGATTACAGTTGTGAGCCACTGTGCCCAGCTGAGCTTGTGATTTTATACTAACATTAAAAAAAAAAAAGCATGTGTACTAAGAAGAAATTTAAAAGATTTTGTTGTCTTCAACTGCATGAATAGATTTCAATGGTCTAGTGAAGCAGGATTTGAATAAATGCAATGAGGCAGTCAAGCTCAAGAATCCCTACTTCTAATTACTATACTACAGTAAGGACATAAGTCCCTTTGCATGCCTCAAACCACAGAACCTGGGAATGGCAGAAATGATATCTTTCATATTTAAGAAAAACGAGTGATCTCATTTATTAACATCAATGTTTGTCACACAGCCATGGCTTGACAATGTTTATTTCTTTTAAACAGACATTATTGCAAGCTACGGTGGATATTGTAGAGACAGTAACAAGTAAGGAAAACTCACCCAGTTATGGGCTTTTACTGCTTTGGGCTTCTCTGTCTAATGCCGTTCCTGTAAGTATATTAGTAAAGTATGAGTTACATTGCTCTCTACTGTCCTTTAATTTTTTCCCTTCATTTCTTTCTTTCATTCTTTTTTTCTACTCTTTTCACTCATTATGGAAAAGAAAAAAACTACAGTGGATTTGGTTGTGAGATAAAAACCAAAACTAAATGCCTAATGAAATCTGATTAGGTCACAAAGGAGACAAAACAGATCCCAAGTGAATTCTGTGGTCTGAAAGGCAGTGTGTAACAGGATGAAGGAAAAGCTTGCCCTCTGGGGCCAGTTGTACACAACCTCTGTTTATAGAGCATTTTTTGTATGTCTACCAATGTGCTTAGTATTGATATTGAAAAGATTAATAGGGATTACCCACACACTTTTATTGGAAAGAATAAGTAAATGGATAGTTTCAGGTAAATTGGGCGTGCATCCAGACATCCCAAGTCATAGTTGTAGACTTTCATGGTGGTAACTTAAATTCTCTGTGCCTCCATTTCCTAACAAGGGATAATGTACTATTTTACCTAATACAAGTAAAAAAAGGATAATGTACATAAACCTCCTACTGTGGTCTTAGAACTTGGGGGCTTAATAAATGGTAGTTCTCATTTCTCTAAAAAGTTGTTGTGAGGATTTAACAAGATAAGCCTCGCTGGTATCAATGCATATTAGCTCGTTCTCTCCATTTGTACCCATTCTCCTTCTGTGTGTCATTCCTGTTTGCATTACGGTCCTACGAGCTTCCACATGAATGGTACTGGTGAAGTTGGAACTTCCAACACTTCTAAAGAGAGCAGAGACTTAAAAAACTGTTTCTTTTTTTTTTTTCTTTTTTCTTTTTTTGAGATGGCATCTTGCTCTGTCACCCAGGCTGGAGTGCAATGGTGCAATTTCAGCTCACTGTAACCACCACCTCCCGGGTTCAAGTGGTTCTCCTGCCTCAGCCTCCTGAGTAGTGGGAATTACAAACATGAGCCACCACGCCCAGCCAAACAACTGTTTTAATTTTTGTTTTTAAAGCTGTCATGAATTAAATTAGAACTATGAGATTTGTCTGCCATGTCATATTCAATGCACAGTGGTTTTCTGGGACAGGAGGTTCTCACATTAGCCTAAGATGCTACTTATATTATCTGAAATTAAAGGGTAACCTTTTAAATATATTTGTTTTCTACTAAACAGAATTTAACGCAACCCTAGTGATATGTGTGGTCATTTTTCTTCTGTTTTCTTCCAACAAATAGAAATGAGGAAGATGTTTTAAGTATTATTTATTTAGCCTTACTTTAATAAAGGCCTAGGTTGTTAAAGGCTTTCTATGTCCTGATATTCTAGTTTCCCTTAACTTGTTGGAAAACTTACTGTAAAAAGAGAAGAGATAGAAATTCTGGCCCGTTTTCTCAAGTGTGTGTTACCTAGTGGAATATACATTTCATCCGATATGGTCAAGTAAAAGTAGCCTAAACCCTTCACCTTCTTTGTGTACCTATAATATTCTTTCGTTTTTCCTTAAGTAATTTTCTTGGAAACTGATTAAGCTACAGCAAAATTGAAAAGCAAACATCAAAACAACTTCCAAAGTACCAACAAAACAGCCACTCCTATCAGAGAATTAATTTTCAAGATCTCATTAGAAACATCGCCCTGAAGAAAGACACACAAAGTCCCATTGATCTGACACAGGGGAAGTCAGTTCTTTGGAATTTGTTGCTGGCGCTGGTCTGAAAGGATTTAAATCATTCATTTCAGAGAGGAGGTGTCTGATGATTAGAGAAAATTCTATCTCACTGGCTCTTGTTGGCATCTCCAAGAGGCAGCCTGGTGAGCAGGCAGAGACCCTGGAGAGGCTTTAGAGTCTGGTCCAAAGCCAGTTCCCAGCACTGGGTAACAGTGGGCCAATTGTTTAACCTGCCCAAGCCTCAGTGCCCTTATCTGTAAAATGGGATTAACGCTATACCTACCTCAAAGGGTCGTTGTAAGAATTATTTGGTAAGAAATAGATAGTGGCCGTTGTTAGTACCCGGTTCAGCGTAGGTGTTCAATAAATGCTGATTTTCTTCCCTTACAAACATTATTTCCCTAGCTTCAATCAATCATTACTTTCAATGACCGACTAATAATGAACATAGATCATCCTGGCTTCCAAGTATTTGATGGCTTAAAGGCCCCAGAGTGGGAGAATCCACTGCTGTCCTGGCTTTTGTGACCTTTATTGCTGCTGAGAGTGCCGGAAGCCCTGCTAGAGGTGTAGGTGGTGGGGCCTGTCTTTTCCTGCAGCCCAGATTATATCTTTATCTCCTCCCTCCTACTTTGTACTATGCCTCAAGGCCTATGGGACTCAGAGCTCAGGCTTCAGATAGGCTAGGTACCAGATCCCTAGGAAGCTCCATTATAGCCCAAGATATTAACTGTAATTTATGAAATTATTTTTATGGGAAAACTGTTTCTAAGTTCCAAGAAATTTCTAACTGCCGAATGATTTTTTTTAGCACTTTACATTTTTTTTTTCTTTTTTATTGTACCTTAAATTCTGGGGTACATGTGCAGATCTTGCAGGATTGTTGCATAGGTACACACATGCCATAGTGGTTTGCTGTCTCTATCCCCCGTCACCTACATCAGGTATTTCTCCCAGTGTTATCCCTCCCCAACTTCCCTGCCCACCCCTGCTGTCCCTCCCCTAGCCCTCTATCCCACTAACATACCCCAGTGTGTGTTCCCCTCCCTGTGCCCATGTGTTCTCATTGTTCAACACCCACCTATGAGTGAGAACATGCGGTGTTTGGTTTTCTGTTCTTGTGTCAGTTTGCTGAGAATGATGGTTTCCAGATTCATCCATGTCCCTACAAAGGACACAAACTCATCGTTTTTTATGGCTACATAGTATTCCATGGTGTATATGTGCCATGTTTTTTTTGTTCAGTCTG